>JAVLSZ010000026.1:0-45000 GCA_032313775.1 Urocyon cinereoargenteus
AAACATATATGATATCTAACTACAGTTTAAAACAATGATAATAAAGATAGCAGCTTGGCTGGAAAATGAGGACAGAAGAAAACTAGAGAATCCCTTACTGTAGATATAAAAGAACTTAAATCTAGACAGGCCAATGTTAAAAATGCTATAACTGAGAGGCAGTCCCAAGTGGAAGCCTTACAAACAAGAAAGGTTATGGACCACAGAGGCAGACTTAGGGAACTCAGCCACTTATTAAAACAGTACCATTCATATCATAAGAGACTCAGAAGATGAAGAGAGAGAAAAGGTGGGTCTTGCTCAGCCATTACAAATGACAAATACCCACCATTTGCTTCAACGTGGATGGAACTGGTGGGTATTATGCTGAGTGAAGTAAGTCAATCGGAGAAGGACTAACAGTGTATGTTCTCATTCATTTGGGGAATATATATAATAGTGATAGGGAATATAAGGGAAGGGAGAAGAAATGTGTGAGAAATATCATAAATGGAGACAGAACAAAAAGACTCAACTCTAGGAAATGAACCAGGGGTGGTGGAAGTGGAGGAAGGCACAGGGTGGGGGTGAATGGGTGACGGGCACTGAGGGGGCACTTGACAGGATGAGCACTGGGTGTTATTCTGTATGTTGGCAAATTGAACACCAATAAAAATAAAATTATTATCAAAAAGAAGAAGAAAGAAAGAAAGAAAGAAAGAAAGAAAGAAAGAAAGAAAGAAAGAAAGAAAGAAGAAAGAGTGGCACCTGGGTGGCTCAGTCAGTTAAGCTTCTGCCTTAGGCTCAGATTATGATCCAGGTCGCAAGGCAGGCTCCCTGTTCAGCAGGGAACCTGCTTCTCCCTCTCCCTCTGCCCCCACTCGCTCATGCTTTTTCTCTCCTCTCTCTGTCAAATAAATAAATAACATCTTTGCAAGAGAGACAATCAAACCCAGAAGGAAGAGAAATCTCCCATGTTGAAGAATTTCTAACAATTTGTGCAGACATTCCACCCTCAAGTTGATGAGCATAGCTTCCCACTCTTATGTGTGGAATACACATAGTAAATTCCTTCTACAAAATATATTATGAAAAAGTTAAAATAATAATGATACTACTAATAATAATATAATAATAATAATAATAATAAAGAATCACTTTTCTATGGAGAAAGCTGACAAACACTACCTCAGCAAGATGATCAGATGGATACCAAGACTGATAAATCATGCTGATAGTATCCATCCTTTATAGGATATAATAAAAATGGCAGTATATTGTGTATATCATCCACAAAAACAGTTCAATCATGAGATAAACAACAGACATGTCCCAACTGAGAGAAATTTTACAAAATACTCTATGTCTCAAAGTGTTCCAGTTCAACAACAACAAGGAAAGGCTGAAAGACAGTCACAATCCAGAGGAGCCTAAGAAAACATGAGAACAAATGCAATGTGATATGAGAGATGGTAACTTAGCAAAAACTAAGGAAATCTGAATAAAGTACGGTCTTTTGTTAATGCGAGTATTTTAATATTGATTCATTAGCTAATATTTGTACTGTACTAATATAATATATCAAGAATTGGAGAAGTTGAGTGCAAGTGCATGAGAATTCTCTGTACTATCTTCTCAATTTCCCAATAAATCTTTGTTTTTTTTCTAATCAATAAGATTTATTTTGAAAATTGACTAAATGAATCAGGCTCCAAGTGTGAAGACATTTTAAGAATAGTTTAATTAACTTTTGTCTCATTCTTAAAGAGTTCCCTCAATGTGAACAATGTAAGGATTTTCTATCAGAAGGAAAGAAAAACACTTATGGACACGTATAATGCCTCCTCAACCTGGGAAGCAGGAAACGATAATAAATAGAAAAATCAGATAAAAATACTTCTATTATAATAGACACCATATTGCAAGTGCATTTAAAATTAGCAATGCATAACATTTATTTCCTTGACATTTGTCTTCCAAAGAGTTCACAGTGTTTCACTGTCACTTGAAGCAGGGGAAGAACCTCAGGGAAGAATCCTTCAGATAGTAATAGGACCATTGGAAGTAATGTCTCTCAGTTCTTTCCAAATCCATAAAGATGCATTTCCTGATGAGTGACTGAGCTGTGAAGAAAGAGATGAGAAAACCTCATCCCTTTGAATTACCTGTGTCAGAATATTTTAACCATAGTACTACAGATAGGAAATTATCCTTATTAACAGGAAATATGTCTCAGATTGGAATCTGAGCAATCAGATGGGCAGAGAAAAAATGCATTGACTCGCTCTCCATCTTTTAAAGACAAAGAAGAGCTTTTCTATGTACAAAGTCAGTTTTCAAGATAGCCTTATGGAATAAGAGTCTGCAGCATGGAATCCCGCTGCATAGCTGGGTCGCCTGCGATCCATGTCTTCCTGATCCCAAATCCCTGGTCCTGTCCCCCAACACAGGCTGCCATGCTGAGGTCCTTTGCAATTGCTCTCTTTGGAGCTCCGGGGAAGGGAGAAGGAGCTACATAGGATGGGACTGGACGCGTGGAGGCCGTTAAAATTAAGACCATTCCAATTTAAGTTCAGCGTTAGGAAACTTCCAGCCAGGGCCCTGCACAGACAACACGGGGCCCCAGGGGCAGGTTTCAAGCAAACCCCAGACTGGGGTCGCCTTTCTCTGTAGACGTCTCCATGTGCATCTTAGAGAAATGGGATGCCCTGTGTCTGCAGCTCCCCCATGCCATCCCCCTCATTCCCCACCCCACGCCATTCCCCCACATCATTACCCCCCATGGCATCCCCCTACACCATCCCCCTCACACCCACACAATCCCCATCGAAACTATACTCCAACACCATCCCCCCTACACCATCCCTCACACTCCACCACCATCAAACCCTGCCCCACACCATCCATCCCCACACCATCTTCCCCCAGCATGGGCCCGGTGCAGCTGCCCCTTTTGGGACATGCTCAGCCTCCCTGGGGTTCTCTGGATACCCTGCTCCCATCGGAAGCATGGGTGTTCTATAAAGTACCCAGGGGTTGCAGGGAAGATGGGAGGCAGGGAGCTCCCGACAGCGTGGGTGGAGGTTGGGTGAAGTAGAGGACGCACTGTGCCCAGCCTTTTCCCACTGTCCCTCCTGGAGGGTGGCACACCTGGCACAGGACACCAGCCCTAACCCAGAGGGACCTGGGCTGGCCTGGCCCCAGGCTCTGTGGGGGTTGGTGTGATTTGAGCACCCACCTCAGGCCCAACACAAGGACTAATGGGATCCAGGCCCTCATGGCCCTGGCATGCCTGGATTCTGGCCCCACGCTGAGCGAGCCCTCACATGGCTGGATGTGGCCTCCTGGGCACTGGGCGTGCCTCACAGATCCAGGTCGCTGACCTAGGGCAGCCCTGGGGATCACAGGACACCCCAGGGTGGGTAGAGCAGGGGGAGGCCGGTGGGCCCCACCCGCACAAACACCAGGAGTATCCTCCAGGTCCTGGGGCCCCAGGGAGCCAGAAGCCGGGGTCCAGCTGCCCTGCAGGGACCCAGCACAGGAGCCCATGAGCTTCAGGTCCAGGTCAGCACTGCTGTCCTCAGAACCGTCTATCAGGCTGAAACCTCAGGACATACGTCCCCACCTGGAGTCCACACATGCTCCCAGGTGGGGGACTCCTGTACCAGCATACCACCCCGAATGATTCTTGTCCTCCCCTAAAGGACAGAAAGGTCTCCCTCCCCAGGGGAAAGCGCACACCCTCGGCTCTGGGCCTGTTTGCTGTAGAAAGTCAATAAAGTGTTGTATAGCGAAAATGCACAGCCAGCCCATTTTTGTGTCTCCCAGAACTCTGTGCACGGGGTGTGGAGAGACCCCCAGTGAGGACGAGGGGGCACCACCCAGGCCCCAACCAGCCCTTGCAGTGGCGCCGCCAGGCACACACAGCTGATGTCCCCACGTTCCTTCCATGGGCGGCCAGACGCCAGGATCAGGACCCCAGAGACTTTACTGGGACTCAGCCTCTGCCCCATGGGCCAGAATGGGCTGGGACAGAGTGACAGCCAGGGAGCCTCAGGTCACCAGAGTCGGTGCAAAGCGACCTGGGAGTTCTGTGCTCCCTCTGTCCAGGGGGCCGGGGCTGGCCCTGTTCCAGGGCACTTCCTCCCCTCCCCGCATCATGGTGCCTGTTTGCCTGGGGCACAGAGGGCCTGCGGGCCGGTCAGCGTGGCCCTAGAAGGGTTGTCAAGACAGCAAGCCCTTGTGTTTTGCCCAAGATTGCGAGCCCTAGAAACCATCAAGTTGCCGACACCGATGCAAACTCCGAGGTTTTATTTACAAGCTGGAGCTTGGTTCCAAGTGCACTCTACCCAGCGGAGCAGGGACTTGGATCCTGAGACTAAGAGGCATAGCAGCTTTATAGGGGCCAGAGGCCCATGGGATATGCAGAAAGTTGCACAGTCATGTCGGTCCACACACAGGTGGCCCATTGAATTATACCTTACCCTATAGTATCCACTTGAGCTGGTCTATTACTTTGGTCAGAATCAGCACTCAGTTTTGGTGGTCACAAAGCAACATTTCATTGTTATGAGCCGATTTCCGATTTCGGTGTGCCCAGCGGCCTGACTAGGGTGGGGCAGCGCCTTAAGCCATAAGCAGGTTGTGGGGGTCAAAGGGGAGGTGGTGGGTGTAGAACAAAATGGAATCAGTCCTGCTCTGCTTGTCCAGGGGAAGGGGATTTTTGTTAAATTTCCTGGGTCCCAAACTGGCAGCTCCCGCACCTGGGCCACCCTCACATGGTGGAATCAGCGTGCACACCATGTGGTGCTGGATCACTCACACCAGCATGTGGAGGGCACCCTCCTCACCCTAGTGAGTAGGGGCTGGGTGAGCATGGGGCTCGGCCTGAAGGCCAGGCAGCACAGGTGACTGAGGAAACCCAGCCCCGTCCCCACCCCGACTCCCACACACAGGCAGCCCCAGGGCTCCCCGCCATGGGCAGGCGTCTCCTCAGGAACTACCCCCAGGGTGGCCCCGAGATCTGGTCCCGGCTGGAGAGGCATCGGGGAGAAGAGAAGCAGGGGGTGCTCAGCGGGAGCCAGTGTGGGACTTGGGAATGTGTCCGAGTCTGACTTTCTGGCTCAGCTGACCCTCCAGCGGAATGTCACTGCACGAGCGTTCCCCGGGTCGGCCAGGAGAGCACAGCTAGCCGCCCAGCGCCACCAACAGAAATGATATTGTGACAACCATATCAGCGGTTGGGTGACCCAGCCAGAGGATCAGATAGCTGCATGTGATAGCTGCATGTGATAGACACACACACACCGCAAAGCCAACAAAAGTCAGACCCCAATGTTGTCAAACAGCAGCCTGATGGCTACATACACAACACATTGGTCCCCAATAGGATACATGGAAGACGCTATGAACCACAACTGCAGAGGTGCTAGAGGCACGGAGATGTGCCTGGTGGGTTCCAACAAGGAGCGCAGAGGGACAGGAAGCATCCTACGGAGGGGGGGCCCTTCCTAGGAAAGGACACCAGGTCCCTGTGAAGGCTACACATGGTGAAATCTGTCCTCCTCTCTTTCAGCTTCTGGTTTTCCACCTAAATGCCATTTTCCTCAATCATAATAGCAAAAATTTATTTTATGCTTTTAATTTCTTGTTATTGGAGTCCAATTTGTATGAGTTCTTTCTTCAGCAAGGGTGTCCTTCAGGATAGAAGGAGAGAAAAAGAGTTTCCCAGACAGGCAAAATATAAGGGAGTTCATGACCACTAAACCAGTCCAGTAAAGAATTTTAAGGGGGACTCTTCTAGTAGAGGAAAAAAGAGACCCAAAGCAACAAAGACTAGAAAGTCCCAGAGAACATCACCAGAAACACAAACTCTACCGGTAACACAGAGACACTAAGTTCATATCTTTCAATAATCACTCTGAATGCTGATGGACTAAATCCTCCAATCAAAAGATATACGCTATCAGAGTGGCTTAAAAAACAGGATCCCGGAAGCCTGGGTGACTCAGGGGTTGAGCGTCTGCCTTTGACTCAGGGAGTGATACTGGAGACTGGGATCGAGTCCCATATTGGGCTTCTGGTGGGGAGCCTGCTTCTCTCTCTGCCTAATATTCTGCCTATCTCTCTCTCTCTCTCATAAATAAAATCGTTAATAAAAAACCAAGATCCATCTGTATGCTGCCTACAAGATGCTCACCTTAGACCTATAGACACCAAGAGATTGAAAGTCGGGGGATGGAAAATCATCTATCACGCTACTGGATATCAAAGGAAAGCTGGAGGACCCATACTTATATCAGACAAACTAGATTTGACACCAAACCCTGGGGGACACCTGGTAGCTCAGTGGCTGAGCATCTGCCTTCGGCTCAGGGTGTGATCATGGGATCCCAGGATCGAGTCCCATATCGGCCTCCCTTTGGGGAGCCTGCATCTCCCTCTGCCTATGTTTCTGCCTCTGCTTCTCAGTGCATCTCTCATGAATGAATAAATAAATTAATTAAATATCAAAAAAGAACAAATACTGTAAGAAGAGATGAAGAAGGCAATATCTCATAATTAAAAAGACTCTCTATCAAGATCAAACAACTAAATATTTATGCTGCCAACATGGGGTACCTAAATATAGAAACCAATTAACAACAAACGTACAGGAACTCACTGATAATAATACAATGACAGGGCATTTTAACACCCACTTATGGCAAAGGACCGAACGTCTATGCAGAAAAACAACAGGGGAACAATAGCCTTGACACACTGGACCACAGGGACTCAACACAAATAGTCAGAACATTTCATCCTAGAGCAGAATACAGATTCCTTTCAAGTGCACATGGGACATTCTCCAGAACAGATCATATCACGGCCCACAAATCAGCCCTCAACAGGTACAACACGTACAAGAAGGTTGATATCACACCCTGTACATTTTTGGACCACGACCATTTTCTTACACCACATTTATAAAAAATAAATTCAAAATGGATGAAAGACCTAAAGTGAGACCTGAAACCATAAAAAGAAGGAAAGATAGGCAGGAACGTCATTGACATTGGCCACTGGATATTCTTTCTAGATATGCCTCTAATGTGAGGGAAACAAAAGCAAAATACTATTGGGACTTCATCAAATTGAAAACCTTCCGCAAAATGAAGGAAACAACCAGCGCTAAAGGGCAACATACAGGAGGTGGGGCAAGATGGCGGAAGAGTAGGGTCCCCAAATCACCTGTCCCCACCAAATTACCTAGATAACCTTCAAATCATCCTGAAAATCTTCGAATTAGGCCTGAGATTTAAAGAGACCAGCTGGAATGCTACATTGTGAAAAGTTCGGACTTCAATCAAGGTAGGAAGATGGGGAAAAAGAAATAAAGATACAAAAAGCATCCAAGGGGGAGGAGCCCCGTGAGGAGCTGGGCTAAGTCTGGGGCAAGTGCCCCCAGGACAGGAGAGCTCTGTGCCAGAGTAGCAGGAGCTGTACCAAATGTCCTGGGCGGAATGGCGCCTGCAGGTAGAGCAGGACCCCAGGAAGGCGGAGATGTCCTCGGGCTCCCTGTGACACTAACAGACACCTGCTCACACATGAGAGTGCGCTGAGCTCACTACGAGCTGCAGCGTGCAGGCATTGACCTGGGAGCAGCTCGGAGGGGCTCGGGGGGCGGCTCTGCATGGAGGGGACTGCGCGGCCCCGGGAGCATGTCAGCGGCAGGGGCTCTGGCAGAGGAAGAGGCTCAGTGCGGAGGGGGCTGCACAGCTCCGGGAGCAACTTTGAGGGGCTCAGGTGCGGCTCTTTGGAGGGGGCTACGCGGCCGTGAGCAGCTTGGAGGGGCTCAGGCGGCGGCTCTGCAGAGAGGCGCCTGCATGTCCAAGAGTGCAAATCCAACACCGCAGACTGGGAGCAGAGGGTGCTGGCACACAGCCCAAGATCCGGCCTCCTCCGGGACAGGAAGAAGCCGGGAGTGCCCAGGACAGCAAGGATGCTCCTGCCCCGAACTGAGCAGATCAGCGCCCCGCCCTGGAATCTCCACACCCCTACAGAGAGAGAGCTCCATAGTTATTTGTGGGGGCTGAATCCAGGTTGCCAGAGCTGCCGCAGCCACTGGGGTTGTTCCTCCAGGGGCCTCACGGGGTAAACAACCCCACTGAGCCCTCCGACAGGCGGGGTCAGAGCAGATCCCCCAAGTACTAACACATGAAAATCAGCACAACAGGCCCCTTGCCCAGAAGACCAGCTAGAGGGACAAGTTCCAGAGGAAGTCAAGGGCCTTAACGTATAGAGAATCAGACGATACTCCCCTGTGTGTTCTTTTTTTTTCTTTTTGATTTCTGATTGCTTCCCCCACCTTTTTTTCACCTTTTTCTTTCCCTTTTTCTTCTCTTTATTCTTCTTTTTCTTCCTTTCCTCTTTATTCTTTTTCTCTTTTCTTTCCTTCTCTCTCTCTCTTTTTCGCCTTTTCCCAATACAACGTGTTTTTGGCCACTCTGCACTGAGCAAAGTGACTAGAAGGAAAACCTCACCTCAAAAGAAAGAATCAGAAACAGTCCTCTCTCCCACAGAGTTACAAAATCTGGATTACAATTCAATGTCAGAAAGCCAATTCAGAAGCACTATTATAGAGCTACTGGTGGCTCTAGTAAAAAGCATAAAGGACTCAAGAGACTTGATGACTGCAGAATTTAGATCCAATCAGGCAGAAATTAAAAATCAACTGAATGAGATGCAATCCAAACTAGTAGTCCAACCGACCAGGGTTAACTAGGTGGAAGAGTGAGTGACATAGAAGACAAGTTGCTGGCAAAGAGGGAAACTGAGGAAAAAAGAGACAATTAAAAGACCATGAAGACGGATTAAGGGAAATAAAGGAGAGCCTGAGGAAGAAAATCCTATGTTTAATTGGGGTTCCCGAGGGCGCCGAAGGGGACATAGGGCCAGAATATGTATTAGAGCAAATCATAGCTGAAAACGTTCCCGATCTAGGAAAGGAAACAGGCATTCATATCCAGGAAATAGAGAGATCACCCCCCTAAAATCAATAAAAACCACCCAACACCTCGACATTTAATAGTGAAGCTTGCAAATTCCGAAGAAAAAGAGAAGATCCTTAAAGCAGCAAGGGACAGGAATCCCTGAACTTTATGGGGAGGAGAATTAGGGTAACAGCAGTCATGTCTACAGAGTCCTGGCAGGCCAAAAAGGGCTGGCAGGATATATTCAGGGTCCTAAATGAGAAGAACATGCAACCAAGAATACTATGTCCAGCAAGGCTCTCATTCAAAATGGAAGGAGAGATAAAGAGCTTCCAAGACAGGCAGGAACTGAAAGAATATGTGACCTCCAAACCAGCTCTGCAAGACATTTTAAGGGGGACTCTTAAAATTCCCCTTTAAGAAGAAGTTCAGTGGAACAATCCACAAAAATAAGGACTGAATACATATCATGATGACACTAAACTCATATCTGTTAAGAGTAACTCTGAACGTGAATGGACTTAATGACCCCATCAAAAGGCGCAGGGTTTCAGACTGGATAAAAAAAGCAGGACCCATCGATTTGCTGTAAATCTACAGCATTTTAGACAGAAGGACACGTACAACTTGAACATAAAAGGTTGGAGAACCATTTACCATTCGAATGGTCCTCAAAAGAAAGCAGGGGTAGCCATCCTTAAATCAGATAAACTAAAATTTACCCCAAGGACTGTAGTGAGAGATGAAGAGGGACACTATCTCATATTTAAGGATCTATCCAACAAGAAGACTTAACAATCCTCAATATATATGCCCCGAGGGTGGGAGCTGCCAAATATTGAAACCAATTAAAAACCAAAGTGAAGAAATACTTAGATAATAATACACTTATACTTGGCGACTTCAATCTAGCTCTTTCTACCCTCGATAGGTCTTCTAAGCACAACATCTCCAAGAAACGAGAGCTTTAAATGATACACTGGACCAGATGGATTTCACAGATATCTACAGAACTTTACATCCAAACTCAACTGAATACACATTCTTCTCAAGTGCACATGGAACTTTCTCCAGAATAGACCAAATACTGGGTCACAAATCAGGTCTGAAATGATACCAAAGTTTGGGATCATCCCCTGCATATTCTCAGACCATAATGCCTTGAAATTAGAACTACATCACAAAAAGTTTGGAAGGACCTCAAGCACGTGGTGGTTAAGGACCATCCTGCTAAAAGAAGAAAGGGTCAACCAGGAAATTAAGGAAGAATTTGAAAGATTCATGGAAACTAATGAGAATGAAGATACAACCGTTCAAAACCTTTGGGATGCAGCAAAAGCAGTCCTAAGGGGGAAATACATCGCAATACAAGCATCCATTCAAAATCTGGAAAGAACTCAAATACAAAAGCTAACCTTACACATAAAGGAGCTAGAGAAAATCCAGCAGATGAGCTCTACACCCAGCAGAAGAGAGTTAATTAAGATTCGAGCAGAACTCAATGAAATCGAGACCAGAAGAAGTGTGGAACAGATCAACAGAACCAGGAGTTGGTTCTTTGAACGATTTAATAAGATAGATAAACCATTAGCCAACCTTATTAAAAAGAAGAGAGAGAAGACTCAAATTAATAAAATCACGAGTGAGAAAGGGAGATCACTACCAACAGCAAGGAAATAAAAACAATTTTGAAAACATTATGAACAGTTAAACGCCAATAAATTAGGCAATCAAGAAGAAATGGACGCATTCCTGGAAAGCCAGAAACTACCAAAACTGGATCAGGAAGAAATAGAAAACCTGAACAGGCCAATAACCAGGGAGGAAATTGAAGCAGTCATCAAAAACCTCCCAAGACACAAGAGTACAGGGCCAGATGGCTTCCCAGGGGAATTCTATCAAATGTTTAAAGAAGAAATCATACCTATTCTACCAAAGCTGTTTGGAAAGATAGAAAGAGACGGAGTACTTCCAAATTCGTTCTATGAGGCCAGCATCACCTTAATTCCAAAACCAGACAAAGACCCCACCAAAAAGAGAATTACAGACCAATATCCCTGATGAGCATGGATGCAAAAATTCTTAACAAGATACAAGACAATAGGATCTAATAGTACATTAGGAAAATTTTTCACCATGACCATGTAGCATTTATCCCCAGGTCACAAGGCTGGTTCAACACTCATAAAACCATCAATGTGATTCATCATAAGAGGAAGAGAAAAACCAAGAACCATATGATCCTCTCATTAGTTGCAGAGAAAGCATTTGACAAAATACAGCATTCATTCCTGATCAAAACTCTTCAGAGCGCAGGGATAGAGGGAACATTCCTCAGCATCTTAAAAGCCATCTACAAAAAGCCCACAGCAAATATTGTTCTCAATGGGAAAGCACAGGGAGACTTTCACCTAGGATCAGGAACAAGACAGGGATGTCCACTCTCACCACTGCTATTCAACATAGCACTGGAAGTCCTAGCCTCAGCAATGAGATATCAAAAAGACATTAAAGACATTCAAATTGGCAAAGAAGAATTCACACACTCCCTCTTCACTGATGACATGATACTCTACATAGAAAATCCAAAAGCCTCCCCCCAAAGATTTCTAGAACTCATACAGCAATATGGTAGCATGGCAGGATACAAAATCAATGCCCAGAAATCAATGGCATTTCTATACACTAACAATGAGACTGAAGAAAGAGAAATTAAGGAGTCAATCCCATTTAAAATTGCACCCAAAAACATAAGACACCTGGGAATATACCTATCCAAATTCGTAAAGGATCTATACCCTAAAAAGTATAGATCGCTTCTGCAAGAAATTGAGGAAGGCACAAAGAGATGGAAAAATATTCCATGCTCATGGATTGGCAGAATTAATATTGTGAAACTGTCAATGTTACCCAGGGCAATTTACACGTTTAATGCAATCCCTATCAAAATACCGTGGACTCTCTTCAGAGAGTTAGAACAAATTATTTTAAGATTTGTGGGATCAGAAAAGAATACCCAGGCAATTTTAAAAAAGAAAACCATATCTGGGAGCATCACAATGCCAGATATCAGGTTGACCTACAAAGCTGTGGTCATCAAGACAGTGTGGTACTGGCAGAAAAACAGACACAGAGATCAATGGAACAGAATAGAGACCCCAGAAGTGGACCCTGAACTTTATGGACAACAAATATTCGATAAAGGAGGAAAGATTATCCACTGGAAGAAATTCAGTCTCTTCAAGAGATGGTGCTGGGAAAATTGGACATCCACATGCAGAAGAATGAAACTAGACCACTCTCTTTCACCAGACACAAAGATAAACTCAACATGGATGAAAGATCTAATCTCACAAAGATTTTGTGAGACAAAAGTCCATCAAAATGCTAGAGGAGAACATAGGCAACTCCCTTTTTGAACTCGACCACAGTAACTTCTTGCAAGATTCATCCATGAATGCTAAAGAAACAAAAGCAAAAATGAACTCCTGGGAGTTCATTGAGATAAGAAGCTTTTGCACAGCAAAGGATAGAGTCAACAAAACTAAAAGACAACCTACAGAATGGGAGAAGATATTTAAAAATGACGTATCAGGTAAACGGCTAGTTTCCAAGATCTATAAAGAACTTCTTAAACTCAACACGAAAGAAACAAACAATCCAATCTTGAAATGGGCAAAAGACATGAACAGAAATCTCACAGAGGAAGACATAGACAAGGCCAACATACACATGAGAAAATGCTCTGCATCACTTGCCATCAGGGAAATACAAATCAAAACCACAATGAGATAGGACCTCACACCATTGAGAATGGGGAAAATTAACAGCGCAGGAAACCACAAATGTTGGAGAGGATGCGGAGAAAAGGGAATCCTCTTACACTGCTGGTGGGAATGTGAACTGGTGCAGGCACTCTGGAAAACTGTGTGGAGGTTCCTCAAATAGTTAAAAATAGAATTGCCCTACGAACCAGCAGTTGCACTGTTGGGGATTTACCCCAAAAGATTCAGATGCATTGAAACGCCGGGACACCTGCTCTCTGATGTTTAAGGCAGCAATGTCCACAATGGCCAAACTGTGGAAGGAGCCTCAGCGTCCATCGAAAGATGAATGGATAAAGAAGATGTGGTTTACGTACATAATGGAATATTACTCAGCCATTAGAAATGACAAATTCCCACTATTTGCTTCAATGTGAATGGAACTGGAGGGTATTATGCTGAGTGAAGTAAGTCAATCGGAGAAGGACAAACATTGTATGTTCTCATTCATTTGGGAATATAAATAATAGTGAAAGTGAATATGACGGAAGGGAGAAAGAAATGTGTGGGAAATATCAGAAAGGGAGACAGAACACAAAGACTCCTATTTCTGGGAAATGTACTAGGGGTGATGGAAGGGTAGGAGGGCGGGGCGTGGGGGTGAATGTGTGATGGGCACTAAGGGGGGCACTTGACGGGTTGAGTAATTGGTATTATTCTGTATGTTGGCAAATTGAACACCATTAAAAAAATAAATATATTAATAAAAAAAGAAGAAAGAAAGAAGAAAGAAAGAAAGAAAGAAAGAAAGAAAGAAAGAAAGAAAGAAAGAAAGAAAGAAAGAAAGAAAGACAGAAGGCACCTGGGTGGCTCAGTCAGTGAACCTTCTACCTTAGGCTCAGATCATAATCCAGGTCCCACAGCAGGCTCCCTGTTCAGCAGGGAACCTGCCTCTCCCTCTCCCTCTGCTCCTCTCGCTCATGCTTTTTCTCTCTTCTATCTCTCAAATAAATAAATACCATCTTTGAAAAAGAAACAACAAACAAACCCAGAAGGAAGAGAAATCTCCCATCTAGAAGAATTTCAAAAATTTGTGCAGACATTCCACCCTCAAGTTGATGAGCATAGCTTCTCACTCTTATGTGTGGAATATACATAGTAACTTCCTTCTACAAAATATATTATGAAAGGGTTAAAATAATAATAATAATAGTAATAATAATATAATGATAATAATAATAAGAATCACTTTACTATGGAGAAACCTGACAAACACTACCTCAGCAAGATGATCAGATCGATACCAAGACTGATGAATCATGCTGATAGCATCTATGCTTCATATGATATAATAAAAATGCAGTATATCTCTGTATATAGTCCAAAAAACCAGTTCAATCATGAGATAAACAACAGACATGTCCCAACTGAGGGAAATTTCACAGAATATTCTACTTCTCAAAGTGTTCCAGTTCAACAACAACAAGGAAAGGCTGAAAGACTGTCACAATCCAGAGGAGCCTAAGTAAACATGGGGACACGGGATCCCTGGGTGGCGCAGTGTTTTCGCGCCTGCCTTTGGGCCAGGGCGCTATCCTGGAGATCAGGGATTGAATCCCACATCGGGTTCCCGGTGCATGGAGCCTGATTCTGCCTCTGCCTGTTTCTCTGCCTCTCTCTCTCACTGTGTGCCTGTCATAAAAAAAAAAAAAAAAAAAAAAAAAAAAAAAAAAAAAAAAAAAAAAAAAAAAAAACGAGGACAAATGGAATGTGATATAAGGGATGGTAACTTAGCAAAAACTAAGGAAATTTGAATAAAGATTATTTTTTCTAATAAATAACATTTATTTTAATAATTGACTTAAATGAATCAGGCTCCAAGTGTGAAGACACTTTAAGAATAGTTTAATTAACTTTTGCCTCATTCTTAAAGAGTTCCCTCGATGGGAACAAAGTAAGAATTTTATATCAGAAGGAAAGAAAAACACTTATGAACACGTATAATGACTCCTCAACCAGAAAAGCAGGAAAGGATAATAAATAGAAAAAATCAGATAAAAATACTTCTATTATAATAGATACCATATTGCAAGTGCATTTAATATTAGCAATGCATAACATTTATTTCCTTGACATTTGTCTTCCAAAGAGTTCACAGTGTTTCAGGGTCAGTTGAAACAGGGGAAGAATCTCAGGGAAGAATCCTTCACATAATAATAGGATCATTGGGCGTAATGTCTCTCAGTTCTTTCCAAATCCATAAAGATGAATTTCGTGATGAGTGACTGAGCTGTGAAGAAAGAGATGAGAAGCCCTCATCCCTCTGAATTACTTGTGTCAGTATATTTTAACTATAGTACTACAGATAGTAAATTATCCTTATTATCAGGCAATACATCTCAGATTGGAATCCTAGCAATCATATGGGCAGAGAAAAAATGCTTTGACTCACTTTTCATCTTATAAAGACAAAGGAGAGCTTGTCTATGTACAAAGTCAGTTGTCAAGATAGCCTTAGGGAATAAGATTCTGTAGCATCAAATCCCGCTACATAGCCATGACGCCCACGCTCCAGGTCTTCCTGATCCCAAATCCCTGGTCCTGTGCCCCAACACAGGCTGCCACGCTGAGGTCATTTGAAATTGCTCTCTTAGGAGCTCCAGGGAACGGGGAAGGAGCTAGATAGGATGGGACAGGAGGCGTGGAGGCTGTGAAAATTAAGACCATTCCAATTTAAGTTCAGCGTTAGCACACGTCCAGCTAGGGCCCTGCACTGACCACTCAGGGCCCCAAGGGCAGGTTTTACAGCAAACCCCAGACTGAGGTCTCCTTTATCTGTAGACGTCTCCGTGTGCATCTTAGAGAAAGGGGATGCCCTGTGTCCGCAGGCCACCCACGCCATCCCTCATTCCCCACCCCCACAGCATCCCCCTACACCATCATCCCCATGGCATCCCCCCAACACCATCCCCCTTACACCCACACAGCCCCACACAATCCCCACCCACACTAAACCCGAACACCGTCCCCCCTACATCACCCCCCACACTCCACCACCATCATACTCCTGAACTCATACCATCAACCCCCACAACATCGTCCCCAAGCATGGACCCGGTGCAGCTCCCCCTGTGGGACATGCTCAGCCTTCCCGGCGTTCTCTAGATACCCTGATCCCAACTGAAGCACGGTGTCCCGTGCTTAGGGTACCCAGGGGTTGCAGGGAGGAGGGGAAGCAGGGAGCCCCCGACAGGTTATGGGTTAGGGTTAGGGTTAGGGTTAGGGTTAGGGCACGGGTTAGGTTTAGGTTACGGGTTAGGGTAAGTGTTAGGGTCAGGGTTAGGTTTAGGGTACGAGTAGGGTTAGGGTTAGGGTACGGGTTAGGGATTGAGTTATGTTACGGGTTAGGTTTAGAGTACGGGTTAGGGTTAGGGTGAGGGTTAGGGTTAGGGTTAGAGTACGGTGAGGGTTAGGGTTAGGGTTAGGGTTAGGGTTAGGGAAAGGGTTAGGGTTAGGGTTAGGGTACGGGATAGGCTTAGGGTTAGGGTTACGGTTAGAGTATGGGGTAGGGTTTGTGTTAGGTTTAGGGTTAGGGTTAATGTACGGGTTAAGCTTAGAGTTAGGTTAGGGTAGGTTACAGTTAGCGTGAGGGTTAGGGTACGGATTAGGGTTATGGTTAAAGTTAGGGTTAGGTTTAGGGTGGGTTAGGGTTAGGTTACGGTTAAGGGTTATGTTTAGTTAGGGTTAGGGTTAAGTTTAGGGTGCGGTTTAGGGTTAGGTTTACGGATAGGGTTAGGTTTAGAGTACGGGTTTGGGTTAGTGTTAGGGTACGGGTTAAGTTTACTGTTTGGGTATGGGTTAGGGTAAGGTTAGGGTTAGGTTTAGGGTTATTGCTTAGGGTTAGAGTTAGGGTTAGGCTATGGGATAGGTTTAGAGTACGGGTTAGGGTCACGGTTAGGGTAAGTGTTAGGGTTAAGGTTATAGTATGGATTAGGTTTAGAGTTAGGGTTAGGTTTAGTGTTAGAGTACTGGTTAGGGTAAGTGTTAGGCTTAGGGTTATGGTTAATGTTAGGGTTAGTGTTAGGGGTAATGTACAGGTTAGGCTTAGGGTTAGGTTTACAGTTAGGATACGGGTTAGGGTTAGTTTTAGGGTATGGGATAGAGTTAGCGTACGGGTTAAGTTTAGGGTTAGGGTTAGGTTTAGGTTACGGGTTAGGGTTAGGGTACGGGTAAGGGTTAGGTTTAGGACGGGTTAGCGTTAGGGTTAGGGTTAGGGTTAGGGTTAGGGTTAGGTTTCGGTTTAGGGTTAGGTTTAGGGTCAGGGTTAGGGTAGGGATAGGGTTATGGTATGGGTTAGGGTTAGGGTTGGTGTTAGGGTACGGGTTAGTTTTAGGGTTAGGGTATGGGTCAGGTTTACGGTTAAGGTTAGGGTTAGGGTTAGGTTATGGATTAGGGTTAGGGTACGGGTAAGGGTTATGGTTAGGGTAAGGGTTAGGTTTAGGTTTAGGGTGCAGGTTAGGGTTATGGTTAGGGTTAGGGTTAGCACTAGGGTATAGGTTAGGGTTACTGTTAGGCTTTGGGTACGGGTTAGGGTTAGGGTTAGGGTATGGGATAGTTTTGGATACAGGTTAGGTCAAGGGTTAGGGTTAGGGTTAGGGTTAGGTTTATGGTACGGGTTAGGTTTAGGGTACGGGTTAGGATTAGGGTCAGGGTTAGTGTTAGGGTACGAGTTAGGGTTACGGTTAGGGTATTGGTTAGGGTTAGGGTTATGTTACGGGTTAGGGTTACAGTACAGGTTAGTGTTAGTGTGAGGTTTAGGGTTAGGGTTAGAGTACGGTTAGGGTTAGGGTTACAGTTAGGGTTAGAGTATGGGTTAGTGTTAGTGTTAGGGTTATGTTTAGGGTTAGGTTTAGGGTTAGGGTTAGGTTTAGAGTACGGTGTAGGGTTAGTGTTAGGTTTAGGGTTAGGGTTAATGTATGAGTTAGGCTTAGGTTTAGGTTTAGGTTTTAGGATAAGTGTTAGGGTTAGTTTTAGGGTACAGGATAGGTTTAGCATACGGGTTAAGTTTAGGGTTAGGGTTAGGTTTAGTTTACGGGTTAGTGTTAGGTACGGGTTAGGGTTAGGTTTAGGGTGCAGGTTAGGGTTAGGGTTAGGGTTAGTGTAAGGGTTAGGGTTAGGTTTAGGGACAGGGTTAGGGTTAGGGTTAGTGTTAGGTTACGGGATAGGGTTAGGGTTGGGTTTAGGGTACGGGTTAGTTTTAGGGCTAGGGTACGCATTAGGGTTATGGTTAAGGTGAGGGTAATTGTTAGGGTATGTGTTAGGTTTAGGTTATGGTTAAGGGTTATGGTTTGGGTTAGGGTTAGGGTTAAGTTTAGGGTGCGCATTAGGGTTAGGGTTACAGTTAGGATTAGAGTACGGTTTGGGTTAGTTTTAGGGTACGGGTTAGGTTTACCATTTTGGTACGGGTTAGGGTAACGGTTAGGGTTAGGTTTAGGGGTTAGGGGTAAGGTTAGGGTTAGGCTACTGGTAAGGTTAGGGTACGGTTAGGGTTAGGGTTAGGGTTCGGTTTAGGGTTAGTGTACGGGTTAGGGTTAGGGTTAGGGTTAGGTTTAGGGTAAGGATTAGTGTTAGGGTTATGGGACGGGTTAGGGTTCAGGTTACAGTACGGGATAGGGTAGTGTACGTGTTAGGTCTTGGGTTAGGGTTAGGTTTAGTGTGCGGGTTAGGATTAGGGTTAGGGTTAGGGTTAGGGTAAAGGTACGTGTTAGGTTTAAGGTTTGGGTACGGGTTAGGTTTATGTTTAGGGTTAGGGTACGGGTTAGTTTTAGGGTTAGGGTAAGGGTTAGTGTTAGGGTACGGGTTAGGATTAGAGTACGGGTTAGGGTTATTGTTAGGGTTAGGGTTAGGATTAGTGTACGGATAGGTTTAGGGTTAGGTTAGTGTTAGTGTACGGGTTAGGGTTAGGTTTAGGGTACGGGATACGGTTAGTGTACGGGTTAAATTTAGGGATAGGGTTAGGGTTAGGTTACGGGTTAGGGTTAGGGTACGGTTTCGGGTTAGGTTTAGGTGCGGGTTGGGTTTAGGGTACTGGTTAGGGTTAGGTTTAGGATCAGGGTTAGTGTTAGGTATAGGGTTATGGTACGGGTTAGGTTTAGGGTTGCGGTTAGGGTACGGGTTAATTTTAGGGTTAGTGTAAGGGTTAGGGTTATGGTTAAGGTTAGGGTTAGTGTTAGGGTATGGGTTAGGGTTAGGGTACGGGTAAGCGTTATGGTTAGGGTTAGGGTTTCGTTTAGGTTTAGGGTGCGGGTTAGGCTTAGGGTTAGGGTTAGGGTTAGCGCTATGGTATGGTTTAGGGTTACTGTTAGGGTTTGGGTACGGGTTAGGGTTAGGTTTAGTGTACGAGATTGTTTTGTGTACTGGTTAGGTCAAGGGTTAGGGTTAGGTTTAGGGTATGCGTTAGGGTTAGTGTTAGGTTTAGGGTAGGGGTTAGGTTTAGGGTTAAGTTTACGGTACAGTTTAGGTTTAGGGTTAGGGTCAGGGTTAGGGTTAGGGTTAGGGTATGAGTTAGGGTTAGTGTTAGGTTTAGAGTACGGGTTAGGTTTAGGGTACGGGTTAGGTTTAGAGTACGGATTAGGGTTAGGGTCTGTGTTAGTGTTAGGGTACGAGTTAGGGTTAGGGTTAGGGTTAGGGTATGGGTTAGGGTTAGGGTTATGTTACTGTTTAGGGTTACAGTACGGGTTAGGGTTAGGGTGAGGGTTAGGTTTAGGGTTAGAGTTCAGTTAGGGTTAGGGTTAGGGTTAGCGTATGGGTTAGGGTTAGTGTTAAGTTTAGTGAAAGGGTTAGTTTTAGGGTTAGGGTACGGGTTAGGGTTAGGGTTGTTAGGGTTAGGGTTAGGGTTAGAATACGGGGTAGGTTTAGTGTTAGTGTTAGGGTTAGGGTTAATGTACGGTTTAGGCTTAAGGTTAGGGTTAGGGTTAGGGTTAGCGCTAGGGTATGGGTTAGGGTTACTGTTAGGGTTTGGGTATGGTTTAGGGTTAGGGTTAGGTTACGGGATAGGGTTGGGTACGGGTTAGGTCAAGGGTTAGGGTTAGGGTTAGGGGATGTGGTAGGTTTAGGGTACGGGTTAGGTTAGGGTTAGGGTTAGGGTTATGGTTAGGGTTAGGGTTAGGTTTAGGTTTATGGTGCGGGTTAGGCTTAGGATTAGGGTTAGGGTTAGCACTAGGGTATGGGTTAGGGTTACTGTTAGAGTTTGGGTACGGGTTAGGGTTAGGGTTAGGGTACGAGATAGGGTTGGGTACGGGTAGTTCAAGGTTTAGGGTTTGGTTTAGTGTACTGGTTAGGGTTAGGATTAGGTTTAGGGTTAGTGTTAGGGTATGGGTTAGGTTTAGGGTATGGGTTAGGGTTAGGTTTAGGGTCAGGGTTAGGGTTAGGTTGAGGGTACGAATTAGGGATAGGGTTAAGTTTAGGGTACGGGTTAGGGTTAGGGTACGGGTTAGCGTTAGGGTTATGTTACGATTTAGGTTTAGAGTACGGGTTAGGGTTAGTGTGAGGGTTAGGGTTAGGGTTAGAGTATGTTTAGGCTTATGGTTAGTGTTAGGGTTAGGGTTAGAGGATGGGTTAGGGTTAGGGTTAGGGAAAGGTTTAGGGAGAGGGTGAGGGTACGGGTTAGGCTTAGATTTAGGTTTAAGGTTAGGTTATGGGTTAGGGATAGGTTTAGGGTACGGGATAGGGTTAGCGTAATGGTTAAGTTTAGTGTTAGGGTCAGGTTTAGGTTACGGGTCAGGGTTAGGGTACGGGTTAGGGTTAGGTTTAGGGTTCGGGTTAGGCTTAGGGTTAGGGTTAGTGTACGGGTTAGGGTTAGGTTTAGGGTCAGGGTTAGGGTTAGGGTTAGTGTTAAGGTATGAGTTAGCGTTAGGGTTAGGGTAGGGTACGGGTTAGTTTTAGGATTAGGGTACGGGTTAGGGTTATGGTTAAAGTTAGGGTTAGGGTTAGGGTGTGGGTTAGGGTTAGGGTACGGTTAAGGGTTATGGTTATTGTTAGGGTTAAGGTTAAGTTTAGGGAGCGATTTAGGGTTAGGTTTAGGGTTAGGATTAGGGTTAGAGTACGGGCTTGGGTTAGTGTTATTGTACGGGTTAGGTTTACCGTTTGGGTACGAGTTAGGGTTAGGGTTAGGGTATGGGTTAGGTTTAGGGTTATGTTACGGGTTAGGGTTACGAGTTAGGGTTAGGGTTAGGGTGAGGGTTAGGGTTAGGGTTAGAGTTCGGTTAGGGTTAAGGTTAGGGTTAGGGTTAGGGTTAGCGTACGTGTTAGGGTTAGTGTTAGGTTTAGTGAAAGGGTTAGTTTTAGGGTTAGGGCACGGGTTAGGGTTAGGGTTAGGGTACGGTTTCGGGTTAGGGTTAGTGTAGGAGTACAGGGTAGGGTTAGTGTTAGGGTTAGGGTTAAGGTTAATGTACGGGTTAGGCTTAGGGTTAGGTTTAGGGTTAGGATACGGGTTAGGGTTAGGTTTAAGGTACGGGATAAGGTTAGCGTACGGGTTAAGTTTAGAGTTAGGGTTAGGTTTAGGTTACGGGTTAGGGTTAGGGTACGGATTAGTGTTAGATTTAGGGTGCAGGTTAGGTTTAGGTTTAGGATTAGTGTAAGGGTTAGGGTTAGGTTTAGTGTCAGTGTTAGGGTTAGGGTTAGTGTTAGGGTCAGGTTAGGGTTAAGGCTGGGGTTAGGGTACCGGTTAGTTTTAGGGTTAGGGTACGGGTTAGGGTTACGGTTAAGGTTAGGGTTAGGTTTAGGATATGGGTTAGGGTTAGATTATGGTTAAGGGTTATGGTTTGGGTTAGGGTTAGGGTTAAGTTTAGGGTGCGGGTTAGGGTTAGGTTCAGGTTTAGGGTTAGGTTTAGGGTACGGGTATGGGTTAGTGCTAGGGTACGTGTTAGGTTTACCGTTTGGGTATGGGTTAGGGTAAGGTTTATGGTTAGGGTTAGGGGTTAGGGTTAGAGTTATGGTTAGGCTACGGGTAGCGTTAGGGTACGGGTTAGGGTTAGGTTTAGGGTTCGGCATAGGGTTAGTGTACGGGTTAGGGTTAGGTTTAGGGTTAGTTTTAGGGTTAGTGTTATGGTTACGGTATGGTTTAGGGTTAAGTTTGGGTTACGGGATAGGGTTAGTGTACGTGTTAGGTCTAGGATTAGGGTTAGGTTTAGGTGCGGGTTAGGGTTAGGGTTAGGTTACGTGTTAGGGTTAGGGTTTGGGTACGGATTAGCGTTACGTTTAGGGTTAGGGTTCGGGTTAGGGTTAAAGTTAGGGTTAGGGTACGGTTTAGGATTAGGGTACGGGTTAGCGTTAGGGTTAGGGTCAGGGTTAGGGTTAGGTTTAGGGTTAGGGTTAAGGTACAGATTAGAGTTACTGTACGGTTTAGGGTTAGGGTTAGTGTTATAATACGTGTTAGGGTTAGAATTAGGGTTAGGTTTATGGTTAGAGGATACGGGTTAGGGTTAGGGTTAGGGTCAGGGTTAGGGTTAGGGTTAGGGTACGAATTAGGGTTAGGTTTAGGATACGGGTTAGGTTAGGGTTAGGTTTAGGGTTAGGGTTAGAGTACGGGTTAGTGTTAGTGTTAGTTTAGGGTTAGGGTTAGGTTTAGTGTACAGATAGGGTTAGGGTTAGGGTTAGGGTTAGGGTATGGGTTAGTGTTTGGTTTAGGGTACGGGTTAGGGTTAGGGTTAGGGTACGGGTTAGGTTTAGGGTACGGGTTAGGTTTAGGGTTAGGGTCAGGGTTAGGTTTAGGGTTAGGGTATGAGTTAGGGTTAGGTTTAGGTTATGGGTTAGGGTTAGGGATATGGTACGGGTTTGGGTTACAGTACGGGTTAGGGTTAGGGTGAGGGTTAGGGTTAGGGTTAGTGTACGGTTAGGGTTAGGGTTAGCGTTATGGTGAGAGTACGGTTTAGGGTTAATGTTAGGTTTAGGGTTAGGGTTAAGTTTAGGGTTAGGGTACGATTTAGGGTTAGGGTTAGTGTAGGAGTATGGGGTAGGATTAGTGTTAGGGTTAGGGTTAGGGTTAATGTACG
Source organism: Urocyon cinereoargenteus (assembly GCA_032313775.1). Lineage (NCBI taxonomy): Eukaryota > Metazoa > Chordata > Mammalia > Carnivora > Canidae > Urocyon > Urocyon cinereoargenteus. The sequence goes on from JAVLSZ010000026.1 coordinate 22,771, forward strand.
GGTTAGGCTTACAGTTAGGTTTAGGTTTAGGATACGGTTTAGGGTTAGGTTTAGGGTACGAGATAGGGTTAGCGTACAGGTTAAGTTTAGGGTTAGGGTTAGCTTTAGGTTACGGGTTAGGGTTAGGGTACGTGTTAGGGTTAGGTTTAGGTGCGGGTTAGGGTTAGGTACGGGTTAGGGTTAGGTTTAGGGTCAGGGTTAGGGTTAGGGATAGGGTTATGGTACGAGTTAGGGTTAGGGTTGGGTTTAGGGTATGGGTTAGTTTTAGGATTAGGGTACAGTTTAGGGTTACGGTTAAGGTTAGGGTTAGGGTTAGGGTATGGGTTACGGTTAGGGTACGGGTAAGGGTTATGGTTAGGGTTAGGGTTAGGTTTAGGTTTTTGGTGCGGGTTAGGCTTAGTATTAGGGTTAGGGTTAGCACTAGGGTATGGGTTACTGTTACTGTTAGAGTTTGGGTACGGTTTAGGGTTAGGGTTAGGGTACGAGATAGGGTTGGGTACGGGTAGTTCAAGGGTTAGGGTTAGGTTTAGTGTACTGGTTAGGGTTAGCATTAGGTTTAGGGTTAGTGTTAGGGTATGGGTTAGTTTTAGGGTACGGGTTAGGGTTAGGTTTAGGGTCAGGGTTAGGGTTAGGTTTAGGGTATGAATTAAGGATAGGGTTAAGTTTAGGGTACTGGTTAGGGTTAGGGTACGGGTTAGCGTTAGGGTTATGTTACGGGTTAGGTTTAGAGTACGGCTTAGGGTTAGTGTGAGGGTTAGGGTTAGGGTTAGAGTACGGTTAAGCTTAGGGTTAGGGTTAGCTTTAGGGTTAGGGTTAGGGTTAGAGGACGGGTTAGGGTTAGTGTTAGGTTTAGGGAAAGGTTTAGGGTTTAGGGTTAGGGTACTGGTTAGGCTTAGATTTAGGTTTAAGGTTAGGTTACGGGTTAGGGATAGGTTTAGGGTATGGGATAGGGTTAGCGTAATGGTTAAGTTTAGTGTTAGGGTCAGGTTTAGGTTACGGGTTAGGGTTAGGGTACGGGTTAGGGTTAGGTTTAGGGTTCGGGTTAGGGTTAGGGTTAGGGTTAGTGTACGGGTTAGGGTTAGGTTAAGGGTCAGGGTTAGGGTTAGGGTTAGTGTTAGGGTATGAGTTAGGGTTAGGGTTGGGGTAGGGTACGGGTTAGTTTTAGGGTTAGGGTACGGGTTAGGGTTATGGTTAAAGTTAGGGTTAGGGTTAGGGTGTGGGTTAGGGTTCGGGTACGGTTAAGGGTTATGGTTATTGTTAGGGTTAAGGTTAAGTTTAGGATGCGATTTAGGGTTAGGTTTAGGGTTAGGATTAGGTTTAGAGTACGGGCTTAGGTTAGTGTTAGGGTACGGGTTAGGTTTACCGTTTGGGTATGAGTTAGGGTTAGGGTTAGGGTATGGGTTAGGGTTAGGGTTATGTTACGGGTTAGGGTTACAGTAAGGTTTAGGGTTAGGGTGAGGGTTAGGGTTAGGGTTAGAGTTCAGTTAGGGTTAGGGTTAGGGTTAGGGTTAGCGTACGGGTTAGGTTAGTGTTAGGCTTAGGGAAAGGGTTAGTTTTAGGGTTAGGGTACGGGTTAGGGTTAGGGTTAGGGTTAGGGTTAGAATACGGGGTAGGTTTAGTGTTAGGATTAGGGTTAGGGTTAATGTACAGGTTAGGCTTAGGGTTAGGGTTAGGGTTAGGGTTAGTGCTAGGGTATGGGTTAGAGTTACTGTTAGGGTTTGGGTACGGGTTAGGGTTAGGGTTAGGTTATGGGATCGGGTTGGGTACGGGTTAGGTCAAGGGTTAGGGTTAGGGTTAGTTTTAGGGTACGGCTTAGGGTTAGGGTTAGGGTTTGCGTTAGGGATAGGGTTATGGTACGGTTTATGGTTAGGGTTGGGGTTAGGGTACGGGTTAGTTTTAGGGTTAGGGTACGGGTCAGGATTACGGTTAAGGTTAGGGTTAGGGTTAGGGTATGAGTTACGGTTAGGGTACGGGTAAGTGTTATGGTTAGGTTTAGTGAAAGGGTTAGTTTTAGGGTTAGGGTACGGGTTAGGGTTAGGGTTAGGGTTAGGGTATGGTTTCGGGTTAGGGTTAGTGTAGGAGTACGGGGTAGGGTTAGTGTTAGGGTTAGGGTTAGGGTTAATGTACGGGTTATGCTTAGGGTTAGGTTTAGGGTTAGGATACGGGTTAGGGTTGGGTTTAAGGTACGGGATAGGGTTAGCGTATGGGTTAAGTTTAGAGTTAGGGTTAGGTTTAGGTTACGGGTTAGGGTTAGGGTACGGGTTAGGGTTAGATTTAGGGTGCAGGTTAGGTTTAGTTTTAGGATTAGTGTAAGGGTTAGGGTTAGGTTTAGTGTCAGTGTTAGGGTTAGGGTTAGTGTTAGGGCACGGGTTAGGGTTAGGGCTGGGGTTAGGGTACGGGTTAGTGTTAGGGTTAGGGTACGGTTTAGGGTTACGGTTAAGGTTAGGGTTAGGGTCCCGGTTAGGTAGGGTTAGGGTACGAGTTAGGGTTAGGGTTAGGTTTAGGGTACGGGTTAGGGTTAGGGTTAGGGTTAGGGTACGGTTTAGTTTTAGTGTACGGGTTAGGGTACGGGTTAGTGTTAGGGTTAGGGTTAGTTTTAGTGTTAGGTTACTGTTAGGTTTAGAGTACGGTTTAGGGTTAGTTTAAGGGTTAGGGTTAGGGTTAGAGTACGGGTTAGGGTTAATCTTAGGGTTAGTGTTGGGGTAATGTACAGGTTAGGCTTAGGGTTAGGTTTAGGGTTAGGATACGGGTGAGGGTTAGGTTTAGGGTACGGAATAGGGTTAGTGTACTGGTTAAGTTTAGGTTTAGGGTTAGGTTTAGGTTACGGGTTAGGGTTAGGGTACGGGTTAGGGTTAGATTTAGGGTGCAGGTTAGGTTTAGTTTTAGGATTAGTGTAAGGGTTAGGGTTAGGTTTAGTGTCAGTGTTAGGGTTAGGGTTAGTGTTAGGGCACGGGTTAGGGTTAGGGCTGGGGTTAGGGTACGGGTTAGTGTTAGGGTTAGGGTACGGTTTAGGGTTACGGTTAAGGTTAGGGTTAGGGTCCCGGTTAGGTAGGGTTAGGGTACGAGTTAGGGTTAGGGTTAGGTTTAGGGTACGGGTTAGGGTTAGGGTTAGGGTTAGGGTACGGTTTAGTTTTAGTGTACGGGTTAGGGTACGGGTTAGTGTTAGGGTTAGGGTTAGTTTTAGTGTTAGGTTACTGTTAGGTTTAGAGTACGGTTTAGGGTTAGTTTAAGGGTTAGGGTTAGGGTTAGAGTACGGGTTAGGGTTAATCTTAGGGTTAGTGTTGGGGTAATGTACAGGTTAGGCTTAGGGTTAGGTTTAGGGTTAGGATACGGGTGAGGGTTAGGTTTAGGGTACGGAATAGGGTTAGTGTACTGGTTAAGTTTAGGTTTAGGGTTAGGTTTAGGTTACGGGTTAGGGTTAGGGTGCGAGTTAGGGTTTGGGTTAGGATTAGTGTAAGGGTTAGGGTTAGGTTTAGGGTCAGGGTTAGGGTTAGTGTTAGTGTTAGGGTACGGGTTAGGGTTAGTGTTGGGGTTAGGGTACGGGTTAGTTTTTGGGTAGGGTATGGGTCACGGTTACGGTTAAGGTTAGGTTTAGGTTTAGGGTATGGGTTAGGCTTAGGTTACGGTTAAGGGTTATGGTTTGGGTTAGGGTTAGGGTTAAGTTTAGGGTGTGGGTTAGGGTTAGGGTTAGGGTTAGAGTACGGTTTTCCATTAGTGTTAGGGTATGGGTTAGGTTTACCATTTGGGTATGGGTTAAGTTAAGGGTTAGGGTTAGGGTTAGAGTTAGAGTTAGGGTTAGGCTACGGGTAGGGTTAGGGTACAGGTTAGGTTTAGGTTTAGGGTTCGTGTTAGGGTTAGTGTACGGGTTAGGGTTAGAGTTAGGATTAGGGTTAGGGTTAGGGTTAGTGTTATGGTTATGGTCGGGTTAGGGTTAAGGTTAGGGTACGGGATAGAGTTATTCTACGTGTTAGGTCTAGGGTTAGGGTTAGGTTTAGAGTGCGCAGTTAGGCTTAGGGTTAGGGTACGTGTTAGGTTTAGGGTTTGGGTACGGGTTAGCGTTATGTTTAGGTTAGGGTACGGGTTAGGTTTCGGGTTAGGGTTAAGGTACGGTTTAGGTTTAGGGAACCATTTAGGGTTAGGTTTATGGTCAGGGTTAGAGTTAGGTTTAGGGGAAGGGTTAGGGTTAAGTTTAGGGTTAGGGTACGGGTAAATGTTATGGTTAGGGTTAGGGTTAGTTTTAGGTTTAGGGTGCGGGTTAGGGTCAGGGTTAGGGTTAGGGTACGATTAGGATTAGGGTTAGGTTTAGGGTACGGGTTTGGGTTAGGGTTAGGGTTATGGTACGGGTTAGGTTTAAGGTACGGGTTAGGGTTAGGGTTAGGGTCAGGGTTAGGGTTAGGGTATGAGTTAAGGTTAGTGTTACGTTTAGGGTACGGGTTAGGGTTAGGGTCAGGGTTTGGGTTAGGGTACGACTTAGGGTTAGGGTTAGGGTTTGGGTTAGGTTTAAGGTTATGTTATGTGTTAGGGTTACAGTACGGGTTAGGTTTAGGGTGAGTTTTAGTGTTAAGGTTAGAGTACGAGTAGGGTTAGGGTTAGTGTTAGGGTTAGCGTTAGAGTACAGAGTAAGGTTAGTCTTAGTGTTAGGGTTAGGGAAAGGGTTAGGGTTAGGGTTAGGGTATGGGTTAGTTTTAGGGTTAGGGTTAGGTTAGGGTTAGAGTACAGGGTAGGGTTAGTGTTAGGGTTAGGGTGAGGGTTAAATTACGGGTTAGGCTTAGGGTTAGGTTTAGGGTTAGGTTATGGGTTAGGGTTAGGATTAGGGTACGGAATAGGTTTAGCGGACGGGTTAAGTTTAGGGTTAGGGTTAGGTTTAGGTTACAGGTTAGGGTTAGGGTTAGGGTTAGTGTACGGATTAGGGTTAGGTTTAGGGTCAGGTTTAGGGTACGGGTTAGTTTTAGGGTTAGGGTATGTGTTAGGGTTACGGTTAAAGTTAGGGTTATGTTAGGGTGTGGGTTAGGGTTAAGGTACGGTTAAGGGTTATGGTTAGGCTTAGGGTTAGGGTTATGTTTAGATTGCGGTTTAGGGTTAGGTTTACGGTTAGGGTTAGAGTACGGCTTTGGGTTAGTGTTACGGTATGGTTTAGGTTTACCCTTTAGTAAGGGTTAGGGTAAGGGTTAGGGTTAGGTTTAGGGTTAGGGTTAGGGGTAGGGTTTGAGTAATGGTTAGGCTACGGGATAGGGTTAGAGTACGGGTTCGGGTTAAGGTTAGGGTTAGGGTTATAGTACAGGTTAGGGTTAGAGTTAGCGTTAGGTTTAGGGTGAGATACGGGTTAGGGTTAGTGTGAGGTTTAGTGTTAGTGTTAGGGTACGGGTTAGGGTTAGAGTACGGGTTAGGGTTAGGTTTAGGGTTATGTTTATTGTTAGAGTATGGGTTAGGGTTAGTGTTAGTGTTAGGGTTAGGGTTAGGGTTAGTTTACGGATCGGGTTCGGGTTAGGGTTAGGGTTAGGGTTCGGGTTAGGGTTAGGTTTAAGGTACGGGATAGGGTTAGGTTTAGGTGAGAGTTAGTGTTAGGGTTAGGGTTAGGGTTAGTGTACGGGTTAGGGTTAGGTTTAGCATCAGGGTTTGCGTTAGGGATAGGTTTATGGTACGGGTTATGGTTAGGGTTGGGGTTAGGGTACGGGTTAGTTTTAGAGTTAGGGTACGGGTCAGGGTTACGGTTAAGGTTAGGGTTAGGGTTAGGGTATGGGTTAGGGTTAGGGTACGGGTAAGTGTTATTGTTAGGGTTAGGGTTAGTTTTAGGTTTAGGGTGCAGGTTACGGTCAGGGTTAGGGTTAGGGTACGAGTTAGGGTTAGGGTTAAGTTCAGGGTACGGGTTAGGTTTAGGGTTAGGGTTAGGGTACGGGTTAGGTTTAAGGTACGGGTTAGGGTTAGGGTACGAGTTAGGGTTAGGGTTAGGGTACGGGTTAGGGTTAGGGTTATGTTATGGGTTAGAGTTACAGTACGGGTTAGGGTTAGGGTGAGTGTTAGTGTTAGGGTTAGAGTACGTGTAGGGTTACGGTTAGTGTTAGGGTTAGGTTTAGGGTTATAGTACGGTTCGGGTTAGGGTCAGTGTTAGGGTTAGTGTACGAGTTAGGGTTAGGGTTAGGGTGCCGGTTAAGGTTAGGGTTATATTACGGGTTAGGGTTACAATACGGGTTAGTGTTAGGGTGAGGTTAAAGGTTAGGGTTAGAGTATGGTTAGGGTTAATGTTAGGGTTAGGGTTAGGGTACGGGTTAGAGTTAGGGTACGGGTTAGGGTTAGGGTTAGGGTTAGGGTTAGGGTTAGGGTTAGGGTTAGGTTTAGGTTTAGAGTATGGGGTAGGTTAGTGTTAGGGTTAGAGTTAGGGTCAATATACAGGTTAGGCTTAGGGTTAGGTATAGGTTTAGGATAAGAGTTAGGGTTAGGTTTAGGGTACGGGATAGGTTTAGCGTACGGGTTAAGTTTAGGGTTAGCGTTAGGTTTAGGTTACTGGTTAGGGTTAGGGTACGGGTTAGGGTTAGGTTACGGGTTAGGGTTAGTTTAGGGTGCTGGTTAGGGTTAGGGTTAGTGTAAGGGTTAGGGTTAGGTTTAGGGTTCGGGTTAGGGTTAGGGTTAGGTTTAGGGTTAGGATAAGAGTTAGGGTTAGGTTAGGTTGCGGGATAGGGTTAGCGTACAGGTTAAGTTTAGGGTTAGGGTTAGGTTTAGGTTATGGGTTAGGGTTAAGGTTAGGGTACGTGTTAGGGTTAGGTTTAGGGTGCGGGTTAGGGTTAGGGTTAGGTTTAGGGTATGGGATAGGGTTAGTGTACACCTTAAGTTTAGGGTTATGGTTAGTTTAGGTTACGGGTTAGGGTTAGGGTACGGGTTAGGCTTAGGTTTATGTGTGTGTTAGGGTTAGGGTACGGGTTAGGGTTAGGTTTAGGGTCAGGGTTATGGTTAGTGTTAGGGTCATGCTACGGGTTAGGGTTAGGGTGGGGGTTAGGGTACGGGTGAGTTTTAAGGTTAGGGTACGGGTCAGGGTTACGGTTAAAGTTAGGGTTAGTGTTAGGTTATGGGTTAGGGTTAGGTTACGGTTAAGTGTTATGGTTAGGGTTAGGGTTACGTTTAGGTTTCGGGTGTGGGTTAGGCTTAGGTTTAGAGTTAGGGTTAGCGCTACGGTATGGGTTAGGGTTACTGTTAGGGTTTGGGTACGGGTTAGGGTTAGGTTTAGGGTACGAGATAGGGTTGGGTATGGGTTAGGTCAAGGGTTAGGGTTAGGTTTAGGGTAAGGGTTAGTGTTAGGGTTAGTTTTAGGTTTAGGATAAGAGTTATGGTTAGGTTTAGGGTGCGAAATAGGGTTAGCGTACAGGTTAAGTTTAGGGTTAGGTTTAGGTTTAGGTTACGTGTTTAGGTTAGGGTTAGGGCACGGGTTAGGGTTAGGTTTAGGGTGCGGGTTAGGGTTAGGGTTAGGGTTAGTGTAAGGGTTCGGGTAAGGTTTAGGGTCATGGTTAGTGTTAGGGTTAGTGTTAGGGTACGGGTTAGGTTAGGGTTAGGGTTAGGTTTAGAGTACAGGTTAGGTTTACTGTTAGTGTTAGGGTTAGGGTTAGTGTACGGATAGGGTTGGGGTTAGGGTTAGGGTACGGGTTAGGGTTAGGTTTAGGGTACGGGATAGGGTTAGTGTACGCATTAATTTTAGTGTTATGTTTAGTTTAGGTTACGGGTTAGTGTTAGGGTACGGGTTAGGCTTAGGTTTATGTGCGGGTTAGTGTTTTGGTACGGGTTAGGGTTAGGTTTAGGGTCAGGGTTATGGTTAGGCATAGGGTCATGCTACAGGTTAGGGTTAGGGTTGGTGTTAGGGTACGGGTTAGTTTTAGGGTTAGGGTACGGGTTAGGGTTACGGTTAAAGTTAGGGTTAGTGTTACGTATGGGTTAGGGTTAGGGTACGGCAAAGGGTTATGGTTAGTGTTAGGGTTACATTTAGGTTTAGGGTGCGGGTTAGGCTTAGCATTAGGGTTACGGTTATCTCTAGGCTTGGGTTAGGGTTACTGTTAGGGTTTGGGTATGTGTTAGGGTTAGGTTTAGGGTACGAGATAGGGTTGGGTATGGGTTAGGTCAAAGGTTAGGGTTAGGTTTAGGGTACGGGATAGGGTTAGGTTTAGGTTTAGGGTTAGGTTTAGGGTATTGGTTAGGTTTAGGGTACGGGTTAGGGTTAGGGTTAGGGTCATGGTTAGGGTTAGGGTATGAGTTAGGGTTAGGGTTAGGTTTAGTGTACGGGTTAGGGATAGGGTTAGGTTTAGGATACGGTTCAGGTTAGGGTACGGGTTAGGGTTAGGGTCAGGTTTAGGGTTAGGGTACGAGTTAGGGTTAGGGTTAGGCTACGGGTTATGGTTAGGGTTATGTTATGTGTTAGGGATACACTATGGGTTAGGGTTAGTTTGAGGCTTAGGGTTAGGGTTAGAGTACAGTTAGGTTTAGGGTTAGGGTTAGGGTTAGAGTACGGGGTAAGGTTAGTGTTAGTGTTAGGGTTAGGGTTAATGTACGTGTTAGGCTTAGGTTTAGGTTTAAGGTTAGGTTACAGATTAGCGTTAGGGTACTGGTTAGGGTTAGGTTTAGGGTGCGGGTTAGGGTTAGGGTTAGTGTACGGGTTAGGGTTAGGTTGAGGGTCAGGGTTAGGGTTAGGGTTAGTGTTAAGGTATGGGTTAGGGTTAGGGTTGGGGTTAGGGTACGGGTTAGTTTTAGAGTTAGGGTACAGGTTATATTTACAGTTAAAGTTAGGGTTAGGTTTAGGGTACGGGTTAGGGTTAGGTTTTGGGAACGGGATAGTGTTAGTGGACAGGTTAATTTTAGGGTTAGGGTTAGGTTTAGGTTACGGGTTAAGGTTAGGTTACGGGTTAGAATTAGGTTTAGGTGCGGGTTAGGGTCAGGGTATGGGTTAGGTTTAGGTTTAGGGTCAGGGTTAGGGTTAGAAATAGGGTTATGGGAGATCCCTGGGTGGCGCAGTGGTTCAGCGCCTGCCTTTGGCCCAGGGTGTGATCCTGGAGACCCGGGATCAAACCCCACGTCGGGCTCCCGGTGCATGGAGCCTGCTTCTCCCTCTGCCTATGTCTCTGCCTCTCTCTCTCTCTCTGTGTGACTATCATAAATAAATAAAAATTTAAAAAAAAAAAGAAATAGGGTTATGGTATGGGTTAGAGTTAGGGTTGGGGTTAGGGTACGGGTTATTTTTAGGGTTAGGGTACGGGTTAGGGTTACGGTTAAGGTTAGGTTTAGTGTAGGGTATGGGTTAGGGTTAGGGTACGGTTAAGGGTTATGGTTTGGGTTAGGGTTAGGGTTAAGTTTAGAGTGCGGGTTAGGGTTAGGGTTAGGGTTAGAGTACGGGTTTGGGTTAGTGTTAGGTACGGGTTAGGTTTACCATTTGGGTATGGGTAGTGTTAGGGTACGGTTTAGGGTTAGGGTTAGGGTTCAGGTTAGGTTTAGTGAACGGGTTAGGGTTAGAATTACGGTTAGGGTTAGGTTTAGGGTTAGTGTGAGGGTTACGGTACGGGTTAGGGTTAAGTTTAGGGTTCGGGATAGAGTTAGACTACGTGTTAGGTCTAGGGTTAGGGTTAGGTTTAGTGTGCGGGTTGGGTTAGGGTTAGGGTACGTGTTAGGTTTAGGGTTTGGGTACGGGTTAGCGTTATATTTATTTTTGGGTAATGGTTAGGTTTAGGGTTAGGGTTAAGTTACGGTTTAGGTTTAGGGAACGGGTTAGCGTTAGGTTTAGGGTCAGGGTTAGGGTTAGGTTTAGGATTAGATTTAGGGTTAGGGTTAGGGTACGGGTTAGGGTTACTGTACGGGTTAGGGTTAGGTTTAGGGTTAGGTTTAGGGTTATAGTACGGGTTAGGTTTTGAGTTAGGGTGAGGTATAGGTTTAGAGGATGGGTTAGGGTTAGTGTTATGGTTAGGGTTAGTGTTAGGGTACGGTTAGGGTTAGAGTATGGGTTAGGGTTAGGTTTAGGGTTAGGGATAGGGTTAGAGTACGGGTTAGGGTTAGTGTTAGTGTTAGGGTTAGGGTTAGGGTTAGTGTTCGGATAGGGTTAGGGTTTGAGTTAGGTTTATGTTACGGGTTAGGGTTAGTTTTAGGGTACGGGATAGGGTTAGCGTACGGGTTTGTTTAGGGTTAGGGTTAGGTTTAGGTTACGGGTTAGGGTTAGGGTACGGGTTAGGGTTAGGTTTAGGTGCGGGTTAGGGTTAGGGTTAGGGTTAGGATTAGGTTTCGGTTTAGGGTCAGGGTTAGGGTTAGGCATAGGGTTATGGTATGGGTTAGGGTTAGGGTTGGTGTTAGGGTACGGGTTAGTTTTAGGGTTAGGGTACGGGTCAGGTTTACGGTTAAGGTTAGGGTTAGGGTTAGGATATGGGTTAGGTTTAGGGTACAGTAAGGGTTATGGTTAGGGTAAGTGTTAGGTTTAGGTTTAGGGTGCGGGTTAGGGTTAGGGTTAGTGTTAGCGCTACGGTATGGTTTAGGGTTACTGTTAGGCTTTGGGTACGGGTTAGGGTTAGGGTTAGAGTACGGGATAATTTTGGATATGGGTTAGGTCAAGGGTTAGGGTTAGGGTTAGGGTTAGGGTTAGTGTACAGATAGTGTTAGGGTTAGGGTTAGGGTTAGGGTTAGGGTTAGATTTAGGGTACGAGATAGGGTTAGCGTACGGGTTAAGTTTAGGGTGAGGATTATGTTTAGGTTACGCGTTAGGGTTAGGTTACTGGTTAGGGTTAAGTTTAGGTGCGGGTTAGGTTTAGGGTTAGCGTTAGGGTTAGGGTTATAGTACGGGTTAGGGTTAGAGTAGGGTTAGTTTTAGGGTTAGAGTACGGTTTAGGGTTAGTGTTATGGTTAGGGTTAGTGTTAGTGTACGGGTTAGGTTTAGAGTTCGTGTTAGGGTTAGGTTTAGGGTTAGGTTTAGGGTTAGAGTATGGTTTAGGGTTAGTGTTAGGTTTAGGGTTAGGGTTAGGGTTAGTTTACGGATAGGGTTAGGGTTACGGTTAGGGTACGGGTTAGGGTTAGGGTACGGGTTAGGGTTAGGTATAGATGAGGGTTAGGGTTAGGGTTAGGGTACGGGTTAGGGTGAGGATTGGGGTTAGGGTATGGGTTATTTTTAGGGTTAGGGTATGGGTCAGGGTTACGGTTAACTTTAGGGTTAGTTTTAGAGTATGGGTTATTGTTAGGGTATGGGTAAGGGTTATGGCTAGGGTTAGGGTTAGGTTTAGGTTTAGAGTGTGGGTAGGGTTAGGTTTAGGGTTAGGGTTAGCGCTTGGGTATGTATTAGGGTTACTATTAGGGTTTGGGTACCGGTTAGGGTTAGGTTTAGGTTACGGGATAGGGTTGGGTACAGGTTAGGTCAAGGGATAGGGTTAGATTTAGGGTACGAGTTAGGGTTAGGGATGGTTTAAGGTTAGGGTTAGGGTATGGGTTATGCTTAGGGTACGGGTTAGGGTTAGGGTTAGTGTCAGGGTTAATGTTAGGGTTAGGGTAGGGGTTAGGTTTACTGTACGGCTTAGGGTTAGGTTTACGGTTAGGGTTAGGGTTAGGGTTAGGGTTAGGGTTATAGTCCGGGTTAGGGTTAGGTTTAGGGTTAGAGTACGGGTTAGGGTTAGTGTTAGTGTTAGGGTTAGGGTTAGGGTTAGTGTACGGATAGGGTTAGGGTTAGGGTACGGGTTAGGGTTAGATTTAGGGTACGAGATAGGGTTAGCGTATGGGTTAAGTTTAGGGTTAGGGTTATGTTTAGGTTACGGGTTAGGGTTAGGTTACTGGTTAGGGTTAAGTTTAGGTGCGGGTTAGGTTTAGGGTTAGCGTTAGGGTTAGGGTTATAGTACGGGTTAGGGTTAGAGTAGGGTTAGTTTTAGGGTTAGTGTATGGTTTAGGGTTAGTGTTATGGTTAGGGTTAGTGTTAGGGTACGGGTTAGGTTTAGAGTTCGGGTTAGGGTTAGGTTTAGGGTTAGGTTTACTGTTAGAGTATGGTTTAGGGTTAGTGTTAGGTTTAGGGTTAGGGTTAGGGTTAGTGTACGGATAGGGTTAGGGTTAAGTTTAGGGTACGGGTTAGGGTTAGGTATAGGTGAGGGTTAGGGTTAGGGTACGGGTTAGGGTTAGTGTTGGGGTTAAGGTACGGGTTATTTTTAGAGTTAGGGTACGGGTCAGGATTACGGTTAACTTTAGGGTTAGTTTTAGGGTATGGGTTAGTGTTAGGGTACGGATAAGTGTTATGGTTAGGGTTAGGGTAGGTTTACGTTTAGAGTGCGGGTAGGGTTAGGTTTAGGGTTAGGGTTAGTGCTTGGGTATGTGTTAGGGTTACTATTAGGGTCTGGGTACCGGTTAGGGTTAGGGTTAAGTTACGGGATAGGTTTGGGTTTGGGTTAGGTCAAGAGATAGGGTTAGATTTAGGGTACGGGTTAGGGTTAGGGATGGTTTAGTGTTAAGGTTAGGGTATGGGTTAGGCTTAGGGTACGGGTTAGGGTTAGGGTTAGTGTCAGGGTTAGTGTTAGGGTTAGGGTAGGTTTTAGGTTTACTGTACGGCTTAGGGTTAGGTTTACAGTTAGGGTTAGGGTTAGGGTTAGGGTTATAGTCCGGGTTAGGGTTAGGTTTAAGGTTAGAGTACGGGTTAGGGTTAGTTTTAGTGTTAGGGTTAGGGTTAGGGTTAGTGTATGGATAGGATTAGGGTTAGGGTTAGGGTAAGGGTTAGGGTTAGGTTTAGGGTACGAGATAGGGTTAGCGTACAGGTTAAGTTTAGGGTTAGGGTTAGGTTTAGTTTACGGGTTAGGGTTAGGGTTATGGTTAGTTTTAGGGTTATAATACCGGTTAGGGTTAGAGTTAGGGTTAGGTTTAGGGTTATAGTACGGGTTAGGGATAGTGTGATTGTTATGGTTAGTGTTAAGGTACGGGTTAGTGTTAGAGTTTGGGTTAGGGTTAGATTTAGGGTTAAGGTTAGGGTTATAGTACGGTTTAGGGTTAGTGTTAGGTTTTGGGTTAGGGTTAGGGCTAGTGTAAGGATAGGGTTAGGGCTAGGGTACGGGTTAGGTTTAGGTTTAGGGTACGGGATAGGGTTAACATACGGGTTAAGTTTAGGGTTAGGTTTAGGTTTAGGTTACGGGTTAAGGTTAGGGTACGGGTTAGGGTTAGGTATAGGTGAGGGCTAGGGTTAGGGTTAGGGTTAGGGTATGGGTTAGGTTAGGGTTGGGGTTAGGGTACGGGTTAGGGTTAAGTTTAGGTGCGGGTTAGGGTTAGGGTTAATGTTAGGGTTAGGGATAGTGTTAGGGTACGGGTTAGGGTTAGATTTTGGGTTAGGGTTAGGTTTAGGGTTAGGTTTAGTGTTAGAGTATGGTTTAGGGTTAGTGTTAGATTTAGGTTTATGGTAAGGTTTAGTGTACGGATAGGGTTAGGGTTAGGGTTAGTGTATGGCTTAGGGTTAGGGTACGGGTTTGGGTTAGGTAGAGGTGAGGGTTAGGGTTAGGGTTAGGTTTAGGGTTAGAGTACGGGTTAGGGTTAGTGTTATGGTTAGGGTTAGTTTTAGGGTAAGGTTTAGGGTCAGGGTTAGCTTTAGGGTTAGGGTTAGGGTTAGGGTACGGGTTAGGGTTAGGTTAGGGTACGGGATAGGGTTAGGGTTAGGATACGGGTTAGGATTAGGGTACGGGTTAGGGTTAGGTTTAGGTTCAGGGTTAGGTTTAGGGTTAGGGTATGAGTTAGGGTTAGGGTTAAGGTGCGGGTTAGGTTTAGGGTTATGGTACGGGTTAGGGTTACAGTACAGTTAGGGTTAGGGTGAGGTTTAGGTTAGGGTTAGGGTTAGAGTAAGGAGTAAGGTTAGTGTTAGTGTTAGGGTTAGGGTTAATGTACGGGTTATGCTTAGGGTTAGGTTTAGGGTTAGGTTACGGTTAAGGTTAGGATTAGGGTACGGGATAGGGTTAGCGTACGTGTTAAGTTTAGGGTTAGGGTTAGGTTTAGGTTACGCGTTAGGGTTAGGGTACGGGTTAGGGTTAGGTTTAGGGTGCGGGTTAGTGTTAGGGTTAGGGTTAGTGTACGGGTTAGGGTTAGGTTTAGGGTCCGGGTTATGGTTAGGGTTAGCGTTGTGGTTAGAGTACGGGTTAGTTTTAGGTTTAGGGTACGGGTTAGGGTTACGGTTAAAGTTAGGGTTAGGGTTAGCGTGTGGGTTAGGGTTAGGGTACAGTTAAGGGTTATGGTTAGGCTTAGGGTTAGGGTTAAGTTTAGGGTGCGGTTTAGGGTTAGGGTTAGGTTTAGGGTTAGGGTTAGCGTTAGAGTACTTGTTTGTGTTAGTGTTAGGGTACAGGTTAGGTTTACCTTTTGGGTATGGGTTAGGGTAAGGTTTAGGGTTAGGGTTAGGACTTAGGTTTAGAGTTAGGGTCAGGCTACAGGATAGGGTTAGAGTACGGGTTCGTGTTAGGGTTAGGGTTAGGGTTAGGTTAGGGTTAGTGTTATACTACGGGTTAGAGTTAGAGTTATGGTTAGTGTACGGTTAAGGTTTAGGGTACGGGTTAGGGTTAGGCTTAGGGTCAGTGTTAGGGTTAGGGTTAGGGTGCGATTTAGGGTTAGGGTTAGGTTTAGTGTACGGGTTAGTTTTAGGGTTAGGGTTAGGGTACGGGTGAGGTTTAGGGTACGGGTTTGGGTTAGGGTTATGGTACGTGTTAGGGTTACAGTACGGGTTAGTGTTAGTGTGAGGGTTAGGGTTAGGGTTAGAGTACGTTTAGGGTTAGGGTGAGGGTTACGGTTAGTTTACGAGTTAGGGTTAGTGTTAGGGTACCGGTTAGGGTTAGGGTTATGGTACGGGTTAGGGTTACAGTACGGGTTAGTGTTAGGGTGAAGTTTAGGGTTAGGGTTAGAGTACCGTTAGGGTTAGGGTTAGGGTTAGGGTTAGAGTACAAGTTAGGGTTAGTGTTAGGGTTAGGGTTAGGGTTAGGGTTAGGGTTAGGGTTAGTGTTAGGTTTAGGGTATGGGATAGGGTTAGTGTACGTGTTAGGTCTAGGGTTGAGGTTAGGTTTAGGTGCGAGTTAGGGTTAGGGTTAGGGTTAGGGTTAGGGTACGTGTTAGGGTTGGGTTTGGGTACGGGTTAGATTTAGGGTTAGGGATAGTGTACGGTTTAGGATTAGGGTACGGGTTAGCGTTAGGTTTAGGGTCAGGGTTAGGGTTAGGTTTAGGGTTAGGGTTAGGGTTAGGGGATGGTTTAGGGTTACTGTACGGTTTAGGGTTAGGGTTAGGGTTAGGGTTAGGGTTATAGTACGTGGTAGGGTTAGAGTTAGGGTTAGGTTTAGGGTTAGAGTACGGGTTAGGGTTAGTGTTAGGGTTGGGGTTAGTGTTAGGGTACAAGTTAGGGTTAGAGTACGGGTTAGGGTTAGGTTAGGGTTAGGGTTAGGTTTAGAGTACGAGTTAGGGTTAGTGTTAGGGTTAGGGTTAGTGTACGGATCATGTTAGTGTTAGGGTTAGGGTTAGGGTTAGGGTACGGGTTAGGTTAAGGTTTAGGGTACGGGATAGGGTTAGCCTACGGGTTAAGCTTAGGGTAGGGTTAGGTTTAGGTTACGGGTAAGGTTTATGTATGGGTTAGGGTTAGGTTTAGGTGAGGGTTAGGGTTAGGGTTAGGATTAGGGTTAACGTACCGGTTAGGGTTAGGTTTAGGGTAAGGGTTAGCGTTAGCGATAGTGTTATGGAACGGGTTAGCGTTAGAGTTGGGGTTAGGTTACAGGTTAGTTTTAGGGTTAGGGTACGGGTCAGGGTTACAGTTAAAGTTAGGGTTATGGTTAGTGTATGGGTTAGGGTTAGGGTATGGGTAAGGGTTATGTTTAGGGTTAGGGTTAGGTTTAGGTTTAGGGTGCGGTTTAGGTTTAGGATTAGGGTTATGGATGGGGTAGCGCTAGGGTATGTGCTAGGGTTACTGTTAGAGTTTGGGTACCGGTTAGGTTTAGGGATAGGGTACGGGATAGGTTTGGATATGGGTTAGGTCAAGGGTTAGGGTTATGTTTAGGGTACGGGTTAGGTTTAAGGTTAGGTTTAGGGTTAGGGTTAGGGTATGGGTTAGGCTTAGAGTACAGGTTAGGGTTATGGCTAGGGTCCGGGTTAGGGTTAGGGTTAGGGTACGAGTTAGGGTTAGGGTTAGGTTTAGGGTACGGGTTAGGGTTAGGGTTAAGGTTAGGGTACGGTTTAGGTTTAGGGTACGGGTTAGAGTTAGGTTTAGGGTTAGGGTTAAGTTACGGTTAGGGTTAGAGTACGGGTTAGGGTTAGGTTTAGGTTTAGGGTTAGGGTTAGATTACGGGTTAGGGATAATGTTAGGGTTAGTGTTAGGGGTAATGTACAGGTTATGTTTAGGGTTAGGTTTAGGGTTAGGATACGGGTTAGGGTTAGGTTTAGGGTACGGGATAGGGTTAGCGTACTGGTTAATTTAGGTTTAGGCTTAGGTTTAGGTTATGGGTTAGCGTTAGGGTGCGGGTTAGGGTTAGGGTTAGGATTAGTGTTAGGGTTAGGTTTCGGTTTAGGGTCACAGTTAGGGTTAGTGTTAGTGTTAGGATACGGGTTAGGGTTAGGGTTGGGGTTAGGGTACGGGTTAGTTTTAGGGTTAGGGTACGGGTTAGGGTTACGGTTAAGGTTAGGGTTAGTGTAGGGTATGGGTTAGGGTTAGGTTACGGTTAAGGTTTATGGTTTGGGTTAGGGTTAGGGTTAAGTTTAGGGTGCGGGTTAGGGTTAGGGTTATAGTACGGGTTTGGGTTGGTGTTAGGGTACGGGTTAGGTTTACCTTTTGGGTACGGTTTAGGGTAAGGGTTAGGTTTAGGGTTAGGGTTAGAGTTAGGGTTAGGCTACGGGTAAGGTTAAGGTACGTGTTAAGGTTAGGGTTAGGGTTCGGTTAAGGTTAGTGTACGGTTTAGGGTTAGATTAGGGTTAGGGTTAGGGTTAGTGTTAGGGTTACGGTACGGGTTAGGGTTAAGGTGAGGTTATGGGATAGAGTTAGTCTCCGTGTTAGGTCTAGGGTTAGGGTTAGGTTTAGTGTGCGGGTTAGGGTCAGGGTTAGGGTACGTGTTAGGTTTAGTGTTTGGGTACTGGTTAGCGTTATGTTTAGTTTAGGGTACGGGTTAGGTTTAGGGTTAGGGTTAAGGTACGGTTTAGGTTTAGGGAACGGTTTAGGGTTAGGGTTATGGTCAGGGTTAGGGTTAGGTTTAGAGGAAGGGTTAGGGTTAGGGTTAGGGTACGGTTTAGGGTTAGGATTATGGTCAGGGTTAGGGTTAGGTTTAGGGGAAGGGTTAGGGTTAGGGTTAGGGTAAGGGTAAGTGTTATGGTTAGGTTTAGGGTTAGTTTTAGGATTAGGGTGCGGGTTAGGGTCAGGGTTAGTGTTAGGATACGAGTTAGGTTTAGGGTTAGGTTTAGGGTACGGGTTAGGGTTAGGGTTAGGGTCAGGGTTAGGGTTATGGTTAGGGTATGAGTTAGGTTTAGGGTTAGGTTTAGGGTAAGGGTTAGGGTTTGGGTAAGGGTTAGGGTACGGGTTAGGTTTAGGGTACGGGTTAGTGTTAGGGTCAGGGTAGGGGTTAGGGTACGAGTTAGGGTTAGGGTTAGGGTACGGGTTAGGTTTAGGGTTATGTTACGGGTTAGGGTTCCAGTACGGGTTAGAGTTAGGGTGAGTTTTAGTGTTAAGGTTAGAGTACGAGTAGGGTTAGGGTTTGTGTTAGGGTTAGGGTTAGATTACGGAGTAAGGATAGTGTTAGTGTTAGGGTTAGGGAAAGGGTTAGGTTTAGGTTTAGGGTATGGGTTAGGTTTGGGTTAGGTTTAGGTTAGGGTTAGAGTACGGGGTAGGGTTAGTGTTAGGGTTAGGGTGAGTGTTAAAGTACGGGTTAGGCTTAGGGTTAGGTTTAGGGTTAGGTTACGGGTTAGGGTTAGGTTTAGGATACGGAATATGTTTAGCGTACGGGTTAAGTTTAGGGTTAGGGTTAGGTTTAGGTTACAGGTTAGGGTTAGGTTTAGTTACGGGTTAGGGTTAGGTTTAGGGTCAGGGTTAGGGTTAGGGTTAGGGGTTAAGTAGAGTTATGATTAGGGTACGGGATAGGGTTAGAGTACGGGTTCTGGTTAAGTTTAGGGTTAGGGTTATAGTACGGTTTAGGGTTAGAATTAGGGTTAGGTTTAGGGTTAGATACGGGTTAGGGTTAGTGTGAGGGTTAGGGTTAGTGTTAGGGTACGGGTTAGGGTTAGGTTTAGGGTTAAGTTTAGGGATAGAGTACGGGTTAGGGTTAGTGTTAGGGTTAGGGTTAAGGTTAGGGTTTGCGTACCAATCGGGTTCGGGTTAGGGTTAGGATTAGGGTTCGGGTTAGGGTTAGGTTTAAGGTATGGGATGGGGTAGGTTTAGGTGAGGGTTAGTGTTAGGGTTAGGGTTAGGGTTAGGGTTAGGGTACGGGTTAGGGTTAGGTTTAGGGTCAGGGTTTGCGTTAGGGATAGGGTTATGGTACGGGTTAGGGGTAGTGTTGGGGTTAGGGTACCGGTTAGTTTTAGGGTTAGGGTACGGTTCAGGGTTACGGTTAATGTTAGGGTTAGGGTTAGGGTATGGGTTAGGGTTAGGGTACGGGTAAGTGTTATGGTTAGGGTTAGGGTTAGTTTTAGGTTTAGTGTACGGATTAGGGTCAGGGTTAGGGTTAGGGTACGAGTTAGGGTTAGGGTTAGGTTCAGGGTACGGGTTAGGGTTAGGGTTAGGGTACGGGTTAGGTATAAGGTACGGGTTAGGGTTAGGGTTAGAGTTAGGGTACGAGTTAGGGTTAGGGTTAGGGTACGGGTTCGGGTTAGGGTTATGTTACGGGTTAGGGTTACAGTATGAGTTAGGGTTAGGGAGAGTGTTAGTGTTAGGGTTAGAGTACGAGTAGGCTTAGGGTTAGCTTTAGGGTTAGGGTTAGAGTACGGAGTCAGGTTAGTGTTAGTGTTAGGGTTAGGGTTAATGTACAGGACAGGCTTAGGGTTAGGTTTAGGGTTAGGTTACGGGTTAGGGTTAGGATTAGGGTACGGGATAGGGTTAGTGTACGGGTTAAGTTTAGGGTTAGGGTTAGGTTTAGGTTACGGCTTAGGGTTAGTGTACGGGTTAGGGTTAGGTTTAGGGTCCGGGTTATGGTTAGGGTTAGTTTTAGGGTACGGTTTAGGGTTACGGTTGTGGTTAGAGTACGGGTTAGTTTAGGTTTAGGGTACGGGTTAGGGGTATGGTTAAAGTTAGGGTTAGGGTTAGGGTGTGGGTTAGGGTTAGGGTACAGTTAAAGGTTATGGTTAGGCTTAGGGTTAAGGTTAAGTTTAGGGTGCGGTTTAGGGTAAGGGTTAGGTTTAGGGTTAGGTTTAGGGTTAGAGTACTGGTTTGGGTTAGTGTTAGGGTACGGGTTAGGTTTACCTTTTGGGTATGGTTTGGGGTAATGTTTAGGGTTAGGGTTAGGGGTTAGGTTTAGAGTTAGGGTCAGGCTATGGGATAGGGTTAGAATACGGGTTCGTGTTAGGGTTAGGGTAAAGGTTAGGTTAGGGTTAGGGTTATAGTACGGGTTAGGGTTAGAGTTAGGTTAGTGTACGGGTTAGGTTTAGGGTACGGGTTTGGGTTAGGCTTAGGGTCAGTGTTAGGGGTAGGGTTAGGGTACGACTTAGGGTTAGGGTTAGGTTTAGTGTACGGGTTAGTTTTAGGGATAGGTTTAGGGTACAGGTGAGGTTTAGGGTACGGCTTAGCATTAGGGTTATGGTACGGGTTAGGGTTACAGTAAGGGTTAGTGTTAGGGTGAGGGTTAGGGTTAGGGTTAGAGTACATTTAGGGTTATGGTCAGGGTTACGGTTAGTTTACGAGTTAGGGTTAGTGTTAGGGTACCGGTTAGGGTTAGGGTTATGGTACGGGTTAGGGTTACAGTACGGGTTAGTGTTAGGGTGAGGGTTAGGGGTAAGCTTAGAGTACCATTAGGGTTAGGGTTAGGGTTAGGGTTAGAGTACGGGTTAGGGTTAGTTTTAGTGTTAGGGTTAGGGTTAGTGTACGGATAGGTTTAGGGTTAGGGTTAGGGTTAGGGTTAGTGTTAGGTTTAGGGTATGGGATAGGGTTAGTGTGCGGGTTAAGTGTAGGTTTAGTGTTAGGTTTAGGTTACGTGTTAGGGTTAGGGTACGGGTTAGGGTTAGGTTTAGGTGCGGGTTAGGGTTAGGGTACGGGTTAGGGTTAGGGTTAGGGTACGGGTTAGGTATAAGGTACGGGTTAGGGTTAGGGTTAGGGTTAGGGTACGCGTTAGGGTTAGGATTAGGGTACGGGTTAGGGTTAGGGTTATGTTACTGTTTAGGGTTACAGTATGTGTTAGGGTTAGGGTGAGTGTTAGTGTTAGGGTTAGAGTACGAGTAGGGTTAGGGTTAGGGTTAGGGTTAGAGTACGGAGAAAGGTTAGTGTTATTGTTAGTATTAGGGTTAATGTACGGGTTAGGCTTAGGGTTAGGTTTCGGGTTAGGGTTAGGTTTAGGGTACGGGATAGGTTTAGCATACGGGTTAAGTTTAGGGTTAGGGTTAGGTTTAGGTTACTGGTTAGGGTTAGTGTACGGGTTAGGGTTAGGGTACGGGTTAGGGTTAGGTTTAGGGTGCGGGTTAGGATTAGGGTTAGGGTTAGTGTAAGGGTTAGGTTTAGGTTTAGGGTCAGGTTTAGGGTTAAGGATTAGTGTTAGTGTACGGGTTAGTTTTAGTGTTAGGGTACGGGTTAGGGTTAGGTTTAGTGTTAGAGTGAGGTTTAGAGTACGGGTTAGGGTTAGTGTTAGTGTTAGGATTAGGGTTAGTGTACGGATAGGGTTAGGGTTAGGGTTAGGGTTAGGGTTAGGGTTAGGGTTAGGGTTAGGTTTAGGGTATGGGATAGGGTTAGTGTACGGGTTAAGTTTAGGGTTAAGGTTAGGTTTAGGTTACATGTTAGGGTTAGGGTACGGGTTAGGGTTAGGTTTAGGTGCGGGTTTGGGTTAGGGTACGGGTTAGGGTTAGGTTTAGGGTGCGGGTTAGGGTTAGAATTAGTGTAAGGGTTGGGGTTGGGTTTAGGGTCAGGGTTAGGGTTAGGGTTAGTGTTAGGGTACAGGTTAGTTTTAGGGTTAGGGTACGGGTTAGGGTTAGGTTTAGGGTTAGGGTTAGGTTTAGAGTACAGGTTAGGTTTAGTGTTAGTGTTAGGGTTAGGGTTAGTGTACGGAAGGGTTAGGGATAGGGTTATGGTTAGGGTATGGTTTAGGGTTAGGTTTAGGGTACGGGATAGGTTTAGTATACGCGTTAAGTTTAGGGTTAGGGTTAGGTTTAGGTTACGGGTTAGGGTTAGGGTACAGGTTAGGCTTAGGTTTAGGTGCGGGTTAGGGTTAGGTTACGATTAGGGTTAGGTTTAGGGTCAGGATTATGGTTAGGGATACGGTCATGCTACGGGTTAGGGTTAGTGTTGGGATTAGGGTACGGGTTAGTTTTAGGGTTAGGGTACGGGTTAGTGTTACGGTTAAAGTTAGGGTTAGAGTTAGGGTATGGGTTAGGGTTAGGGTACGGGTAAGGTTTATGGTTAGGGTTAGGGTTATGTTTAGATTTAGGGTGCAGGTTAGGCTTAGGGTTAGGGTTAGGTTTAGCTCTAGGCTATGGGTTAGGGTTACTCTTAGGGTTTGGGTACGTGTTAGGGTTAGGTTAGGGTACGAGATAGGGTAGGGTACGGGTTAGGTCAAGGGTTAGGTTTAGGTTTAGGGTACGGGTTAGGGTTAGGGTTAGGATTAGGGTTAGGGTACGGGTTAGGTTTAGGGTACGGGTTAGGGTACGGGTTAGGGTCATGGTTAGGGTTAGGGTTAGGGTATGAGTTAGGGTTAGGGTTAGGTTTAGGGTACGTGTTAAGGTTAGGGTTAGGTTTAGGATACGGTTTAGGTTAGGGTACGGGTTATGGTTAGGGTTAGGTTTAGGGTTATGGTACGAGTTAGGGTTAGGGTTAGGGTACGGGTTATGGTTAGGGTTATTTTACGGGTTAGGGATACAGTATGGGTTAGGGATAGGTTGAGGCTTAGGGTTAGGGCTAGAGTACGGTTAGGTTTAGGGTTAGGGTTAGGGTTAGAGTATGGGTTAGGGATAGTGTTAGGTTTAGGGAAAAGGTTAGGTTTAGGGTTAGGGCAAGGGTTAGGGTTAGGGTTAGGTTTAGGGTTCAAGTACTGGGTTGGGTTAGTGTTAGGGTTAGGGTTAGGGTTAATGTACGTGTTAGGCTTAGGGATAGGTTTAAGGTTAGGTTACGGGTTAGCGATAGGGTATTGGTTA
>JAVLSZ010000026.1:50000-275000 GCA_032313775.1 Urocyon cinereoargenteus
AGGGTACGGGTTAGGTTTAGATTTCGGGTTAGAGTTAGGTTTAGGGTTAGAGTATGGTTTAGGGTTAGTGTTAGGTTTAAGGTTAGGGTTAGGGTTAGTGTACGGATAGGGTTAGGGTTAGGGTTAGGATTAGGGTACGGGTTTGGGTTAGGTTTAGGGTGCAGGTTAGCATTAGGGTTAGGATTAGTGTAAGGGTTAGGGTTATATTTAGTGTCAGTGTTAGGGTTAGGGTTAGTGTTAGCGTACGTGTCAGTGTTAGGGTTAGGGCTAGTGTTAGCGTACGGGTTAGGGTTAGGGCTGGGGGTTGGGTATGGTTTAGTTTAGGGTTAGGGTACGCGTTAGGTTTACAGTTAAGGTTAGTGTTAAGTTTAGGATATGGGTTAGGGTTAGATTACGGTTAAGGGTTATGGTTTGGGTTAGGGTTAGGGTTAACTTTAGGGTGCGGGTTAGGGTTAGGGTCAGGGTTAGGGTTAGGTTTAGGGTACGGTTTTGGGTTAGTGTTAGGGTACGGGTTATGTTTACCGTTTGGGTATGGGTTAGGGTAAGGTTTAGGGTTAGGGTTAGGTTTAGGGTTAGTGTTATTGTTACGGTACGGTTTAGGGTTAAGGTTGGGTTACGGGATAGGGTTAGTGTACGTGTTAGGTCTAGGGTTAGGGTGAGGTTTAGATGCGGGTTAGGGTTAGGGTTAGCATTAGGTTACGTGTTAGGGTTAAGGTTTGGGTACAGGTTAGCGTTATGTTTATGTTTAGGGTACGGTTTAGGTTTAGGGTTAGGGTTAGGGTACAGTTTAGGATTAGGGTACGGGTTAGCGTTAGGGTTAGGGTCAGGGTTAGGGTTAGGTTTAGGGTTAGGGTTAGGGTTAGGGTACGGATTAGGGTTACTGTATGGTTTAGGGTTAGGGTTAGGGTTAGGGTTATAGTACGTGTTAGGTTTAGAGTTAGGGTTAGGTTTAGGGTTAGAGTACGGCTTAGGGTTAGTGTTAGGGTTAGGGATAGTGTTAGGGTACGGGTTAGGGTTAGAGTAGGGGTTAGGGTTAGGTTTAGGGTTAGGGTTAGAGTACGGGTTAGGGTTAGTGTTAGTTTAGGGTTAGGGTTAGGTTTAGTTTTAGTGTACGGATAGGGTTAGGGTTACGGTTAGGGTTAGTGTTCGGGTTAGGGTTAGGTTTAGGGTACGGGTTTGAGTTAGGTTTAGGATTAGGGTACAGGTTAGTTTTAGGTTACGGGTTAGGGTTAGGGTTAGTGTACGAGTTAGGGTTAGGGTTAGGGTACGGGTTAGGGTTAGGGTTATGGTACGGGTTTGGGTTACATTACGGGTTAGGGTTAGGGTGAGGGTTAGGGTTAGGGTTAGAGTACTGTTATGGTTATGGTTAGGGTTAGGGTGAGAGAACGGTTTAGGGTTAATGTTAGGGTTAGGATTAGGGTTAGGTTTAGGGTTAGGCTACAATGTAGGGTTAGGGTTAGTGTTAGAGTACGGGGTAGGTTTAGTGTTAGGGTTAGGGTTAGGGTTAATGTACTGGTTAGGTTTAAGGTTAGGTTTAGGGTTAGGATACGGGTTAGGGTTAGGTTTAGGGTACGGGATAGGGTTAGCGTACGGATTAAGTTTAGGTTTAGGTTTAGGTTTAGATTACGGGTTAGGGTTAGGGTACGGGTTAGTGTTAGGTTTAGGGTGCGGGTTAGGGTTAGTGTAAGTGTTAGCGTTAGGTTTAGGGTCAGGGTTAGGGTTAGGGTTAGTGTTAGCGTACTGGTTATGGTTAGGGTTGCGGTTAGGTTACTGGTTAGTTTTAGGGTTAGGGTACAATTTAGGGTTAAAGTTAAGGTTAGGGTTAGGGTTGGGGTATGGTTTAGGTTTAGGTTACGGTTAAGGGTTATGGTTTGGGCTAGGGTTAGGTTTAAGTTTAGGGTGCGGGTTAGAGTTTGAGTTAGGGTTAGAGTACGGGTTTGGGTTAGTGTTAGGGTTCGGGTTATGTTAACTGTTTGGGTACGGGTTAGGGTAAGGGTTAGGGTTAGGGTTAGGGGTTAGGGTTAGTGTTAGGGTTAGGCTACGGGTAGGTTTAGGGTACGGGTTAGGGTTAGGGTTCGGGTTAGTGTTAGTGTACGGTTTAGGGTTAGGGTTAGGGTTAGGTTTAGGTTTAGGGTTAGTGTTAGGGTTACGGTACGGGTTAGGGTTAACGTTATGGTACGGGATAGGTTTAGTGTACGGGTTAGGTCTAGGGTAAGGTTTAGGTTTAGTGTGCGAGTTAGGGTTAGGGTTAGGGTACGTGTTAGGGTTAGGGTTTGGGTATGGGTTTGGCTTACTTTTAGGGTTAGGGTATGGGTTAGGTTTAGGGTTAGGGTAAGGGTTAGTGTTAGGGTACGGGTTAGGGTTAGAGTACGGGTTAGGGTTAGGTTTAGGTTTAGGTTTAAGTTAGAGTACAGGTTAGGGTTAGTGTTAGGGTTAGGCTTAGGGTTAGTGTACGGATAGGATTAGGGTTAGGATGTGGTTTAGGGTACGGGTTAGGGTTAGGTTTAGGGTACGGGATAGGGTTAGTGTAGGGCTTAAGTTTAGGGTTAGCGTTAGGTTTAGTTTATGGGTTATGGTACATATTAGGGTTAGGTTTAGGTGCGGGTTAGGGTTAGGGTACGGGTTAGGGTTAGGTTTAGGGTCAGGGTTAGGGTTAGGGATAGGGTTATGGTACGGGTTTGGGTTAGGTTTGGGGTTAGTGTACGGGTTAGGTTAGGATTAGTGTACGGGTTAGGGTTACGGTTAAAGTTAGGGTTAGGGTTAGGGTATGTGTTAGGTTTAGGGTACGGGTAAGGGTTATGGTTAGGGTTAGGGTTTGGTTTAGGTTTAGGGTGCTGGTTAGGCTTAGGTTTAGAGTTAGGGTTAGCGCTAGGGTATGGGTTCGGGTTACGGTTAGAATTTGGATACGCGTTAGGGTTAGGGTAGGGTACGAGATAGGGTTGGGTACGGGTTAGATCAAGGGTTAGGGTTAGGTTTAGTGTACTGGTTAGGGTTAGGATAAGGTTTAGGGTTAGTGTTAGGGTATGGGTTAGGTTTAGGGTACGGGTTAGGGTTAGGTTTAGGGTCAGTGTTAGGGTTATGTTTAGGGTACGAGTTAGGGATAGGGTTACGTTTAGGGTACGGGTTAGGGTTAGGGTACGGGTTAGGTTTAGGTTACGGGTTATGGTTAGTGTTAGGTCTAGTTAGGGTTAGGGTACGAGTTAGGGTTAGGGTTAGGGTACGGGTTAGGGTTAGGGTTATGTTACGGGTTAGGGATACAGTATGGGTTAAGGTTAGGTTGAGGCTCTGGGTTAGGGTTAGAATACGGTTAGTTTTAGGGTTAGGTTTAGGGTTAGAGTACGGGTTAGGGTTAGTGTTAGGTTTAGGGAAAGGGTTATGTTTAGGGTTAGGGCACAGGTTAGGGTTAGAGTTAAGGTTAGGGTTAGGGTTAGCGTACGGGGTAGGTTTAGTGTTAGTGTTAGGGTTAGGGTTAATGTACGTGTTAGGTTTAGGGTTAGGTTTAAGTATAGGTTACGGGTTAGCATTAGGGTACTGTTAAGGGTTAGGTTTAGGGTGCGGGTTAGGGTTAGTGTACGGGATAGGGTTAGGTTGAGGGTCATATTTATGGTTAGGGTTAGTGTTAAGGTATGGGTTAGGGTTAGGGTTGGGGTTAGGGTATGGGTTAGTTTTAGGGTTAGGGAACAGGTTATGGTTACGGTTAAAGTTAGGGTTAGGGTTAGGGTACAGGTTAGGGTTAGGTTTAGGGAACGGGATAGGGTTAGTGTACGGGTTAAGTTTAGGGTTAGGGTTAGGTTTAGGTTACGGGTTAGGGTTAGTGTACGGGTTAGGATTAGGTTTAGGTGCGGGTTAGGGTCAGGGTATGGGTTAGGTTTAGGTTTAGCTCAGAGTCAGGGTTAGAAATAGGGTTATGGTACGGGTTAAGGTTAGGGTTGGGGTTAGGTACGGGTTAGTTTTAGGGTTAGGGTACGGGTTAGGGTTACGGTTAAGGTTAGGGTTAGTGTAGGGTATGGGTTAGGGGTATGGTACGGGATAGGGTTGGCTACGGGTTAGGTCAAGGGTTAGGGTTAGTTTTACGGTACGGGTTATGGTTAGGGTTATGTTTAGGGTGGGGTTAGGGTATGGGTTAGGTTTAGGTTACAGGTTAGGGTTATGGTTAGCGTCAGGTGTACGATTAGGGTTAGGGTACGAATTATGGTAAGGGTTAGGTTTAGTGTACTGGTTAGGGTTAGGGTTAAGGTTAGGGTATGGGTTAGGTTTAGGTTACGAGTTAAGGTTACTGTTAGGGTCAGTGTTAGGGTTAGGGAATGGGTTAGGGTTAGGGTTAGGGTAGGGGTTCGGTTTAGGGTTATGTTACGGGTTAGGGTTACAGTACGGTTTAGGGTTAGGGTGAGGGATAGAGTTAGGGTTAGAGTACGAGTTAGGGTTAGTGTTAGGGTTAGGGTTAAGATTAGGGTTAGGGTTAGGGTTAGAGTACGGGTTAGTGTTAGTGTTAGGGTTAGGGTAAGGGTTAGGGTTAGGGTACGGTTTAGGGTTAGGGTTAGGGTTAGGGTTAGAGTACGGGGTAGGGTTAGTGTTAGGGTTAGTGTTAGGTTTAATGTATGGGTTAGGTTTAGGGTTAGGTTTAGGGTTAGGTTACGGGTGAGGGTTAGGTTTAGGGTACGGGATAGGGTTAGCGTACGGATTAAGTTTAGGGTTAGGTTATGTTTAGGTACCGGGTTAGGGTGAGGGTACGGATTAGGGTTAGGTTTAGGGTGCTGGTTGGGGTGAAGGTTAGGGTTAGTGTATTGGTTAGGGTTATTTTTAGGGTCAGGATTAGGGTTAGGGTTACTATTAGGGTATGGGTTAGGGTTAGGGTATGGGTTAGGTTATGGGTTAGTTTTAGGGTTAGGGTATGGGTTAGGGTTACGGTTATAGTTAGGGTTAGGGTTAGGGTGTGGGTTAGGGTTAGGATACGGTTAATGGTTATGTTTAGGCTTACGGTGGGGGTTAAGTTTAGGGTGCAGTTTAGGGTTAGGGTTAGGGTTAGATTTAGGGTTAGGGTTAGGGTTATATTACGGGTTAGGGTTAGAGTTTTGGTTAGTGTACGGGTTAGGTTTAGGGTACGGGTTAGGGTTAGAGTTAGGGTCAGTGTTAGGGTTAGGGTTAGGGTTAGGGTACGTTTTAGGGTTAGGGTTAGGTTTAGGGTAAGGGTTAGTTTTAGGTTTAGGGTTAGTGTACGGGTTAGGTTTAGGGTACGGGTTAGGGTTAGGGTTATGATACGGGTTCGGGTTACAGTACGGGTTAGTTTTAGGGTGAGGGTTATTGTTAGGGTTAGAGTACGGTTAGGGTTAGGTCAGGTTTAGGGTTAGTGTACGAGTTAGGGTTAGGATTAGGGTACGGGCTAGGGTTAGGGTTATGGTACGGGTTAGGGTTACAGTATGGGTGATTGTTAGGGTGAGGGTTAGGGTTAGGTTTAGAGTACGGTTAGGGTTAGGATTAGGGTTAGAGTACGGGTTAGGGTTAGTGTTAGGGTTAGGGTTAGGGTTAGGGTTAGGTTTAGAGTACGGGGTAGGGTTAATGTTAGGGTTAGGGTTAGGGTTAATGTACGGGTTAGGTTTAGGGTTAGTTTTAGGTTTAGGATAAGAGTTAGGGTTAGGTCTAGGGTATGGGATAGGGTTAGCGTACTGGTTAAGTTTAGGGTTAGGGTTAGGTTTAGGTTACGGGTATGGTTAGGGTACGGGTTAGGTATAGGTTTAGGGTGCGGGTTAGGGTTAGAGATAGGGTTAGTGTAAGGGTTAGGGTTAGGTTTAGGGTCAGGGTTAGGGTTAGGGTTAGTGTTAGGGTACGTGTTAGTTTTAGGGTTAGGGTACGGTTTAGGGTTAGGTTTAGGGTTAGGGTGAAGTTTAGAGTACAGGTTAGGGTTAGTGTTAGTGTTAGGGTTAGGGTTAGGTTTAGGGTAAGAGTACGGGTTAGGGTTAGTGTTAGTGTTAGTGTTATGGTTAGTGTACGGATAAGATTAGGGTTAGAGTGTGGGTTATGGTGCGGGTTAGGGTTAGGTTTAGGGTACGGGATAGGGTTATTGTACAGGTAAGTTTAGGGTTAGGGTTAGGGTTAGGGTTAGGGTTAGGGTTATATTATGGGTTAGGGTTAGAGTTATGGTTAGTGTACGGGTTAGGTTTAGGGTACGGGTTAGGGTTAGGATTAGGGTCAGTGTTAGGGTTAGGGTACGATTTAGGGTTAGGGTTAGGTTTAGGGTAAGGGTTAGTTTTAGGGTTAGGGTTAGTGTACGGTTTAGGTTTAGGGTACGGGTTAGGGTTAGGGTTCTGATACGGGTTAGGGTTACAGTACGGGTTAGTTTTAATGTGAGGGTTAGTGTTAGGGTTAGAGTACGGTTAGGGTTAGGTTCAGGGTTAGGGTTAGTGTACGGGTTAGTGTTAGGGTTAGGATACGGGCTAGGGTTAGGGTTATGGTACGGGTTAGGGTTACAGTATGGGTGAGTGTTAGGGTGAGGGTTAGGGTTAGGTTTAGAGTACGGTTAAGGTTAGGGTTAGGGTTAGAGTACGGTTTAGGTTTAGTGTTATGGTTAGGGTTAGGGTTAGGGTTAGGGTAGGTTTAGAGTAGGGGGTAGGTTTAGTGTTAGGGTTAGGGTTAGGGTTAATGTATGGGTTAGGATTAGGGTTAGGTTTAGGTTTAGGTTAAGAGTTAGGGTTAGGTTTAGGGTACGGGATAGGCTTCGCGTACGGGATAAGTTTAGGGTTAGGGTTAGGTTTAGGTTACGGGTATGGTTAGGGTATGGGTTAGGTATAGGTTTAGGGTGCGGGTTAGGGTTAGGGTTAGTGTAAGGGTTAGGGTTAGGTTTAGGGTCAGGGTTAGGGTTAGGGTTAGTGTTAGGGTACGTGTTTGTTTTAGGGTTAGTGTACGGGTTAGGGTTAGGTTTAGGGTTAGGGTGAGGTTTAGAGTACAGGTTAGGGTTAGTGTAAGGGTTAGGGTTACTGTACGGATAGGGTTAGGGTTAGGGTTAAGGTTAGGGTACGGTTTAGGGTTGGGTTTACGGTACAGAATAGGGTTAGTGTACGGGTTAAGTTTAGGGTTAGGGTTTGATTTAGGTTACGGGTTATGGTTAGGGTACGTGTTTGGGTTAGGTTTAGGTGCGGGTTAGGGTTAGGGTTAGGTTACGGGTTAGGGTTAGAGTACGGGTTAGGGTTAGGTTTAGGGTGCAGGTTAGGGTTAGATTTAGGATTAGTGTAAGGGTTAGGGTTATATTTAGTGTCAGTGTTAGGGTTAGGGTTAGTGTTAGTGTACGTGTCAGTGTTAGGGTTAGGGTTAGTGTTAGCGTACGGGTTAGGGTTAGGGCTGGGGGTTGGGTACGGTTTAGTTTTAGGGTTAGGGTACGCGTTAGGGTTAGAGTTAAGGTTAGTGTTAAGTTTAGGATATGGGTTAGAGTTAGATTACGGTTAAGGGTTATGGTTTGGGTTAGGGTTAGGGTTAACTTTAGGGTGCGGGTTAGGGTTAGGGTCAGGGTTAGGGTTAGGTTTAGGGTACGGTTTTGGGTTAGTGTTAGGGTATGGGTTATGTTTACCGTTTGGGTATGGGTTAGTTTAAGGTTTAGGGTTAGGGTTAGGTTTAGGGTTAGTGTTATGGTTACGGTACGGTTTGGGTTAAGTTTGGGTTACGGGATAGGGTTAGTGTACGTGTTAGGTCTAGGGTTAGGGTGAGGTTTAGATGCGGGTTAGGGTTAGGGTTAGCGTTAGGTTACGTGTTAGGGTTAAGGTTTGGGTACGGGTTAGCGTTATGTTTAGGGTTAGGGTACGGTTTAGGTTTAGGGATAGGGTTAGGGTACAGTTTAGGATTAGGGTACGGGTTAGTGTTAGGGTTAGGGTCAGGGTTAGGGTTAGGTTTAGGGTTAGGGTTAGGGTTAGGGTACGGATTAGGGTTACTGTACGGTTTAGGGTTAGGTTTAGGGTTAGGGTTATAATACGTGTTAGGTTTAGAGTTAGGGTTAGGTTTAGGGTTAGAGTACGGGTTAGGGTTAGTGTTAGGGTTAGGGCTAGTGTTAGGGTACAGGTTAGGGTTAGAGTAGGGGTTAGGGTTAGGTTTAGGGTTAGGGTTAGAGTACGGGTTAGGGTTAGTTTTAGTTTAGGGTTAGGGTTAGGTTTAGTTTTAGTGTACGGATAGGGTTAGGGTTACGGTTAGGGTTAGTGTACGGGTTAGGGTTAGGTTTAGGGTACGGGTTTGGGTTAGGATTAGGATTAGGGTACAGGTTAGGTTTAGGGTACGGGTTAGGGATAGGGTTAGGTTCAGGATTAGGGTTAGGGTTAGGGTACGAGTTAGGGTTAGGGTTAGTGTACGGTTTAGGGTTAGGGTTATGGTACAGGTTTGGGTTAGAGTACGGGTTAGGGTTAGGGTGAGGGTTAGCGTTAGGGTTAGAGTACGGTTATGGTTAGGGTTAGGGTGAGAGAACGGTTTAGGGTTAATGTTAGGGTTAGGATTAGGGTTAGGTTTAGGGTTAGGCTACAAGTTAGGGTTAGGGTTAGTGTTAGAGTACGGGGTACGGTTAGTGTTAGGGTTAGGGTTAGGGTTAATGTACTGGTTAGGCTTAGGGTTAGGTTTAGGGTTAGGATACGGGTTAGGGTTAGGTTTAGGGTACTGGATAGGGTTAGCGTACAGATTAAGTTTAGGTTTAGGTTTAGGTTTAGATTACAGGTTAGGGTTAGGGTACGGGTTAGTGTTAGTTTTAGGGTGCGGGTTAGGGTTAGTGTAAGGGTTAGCGTTAGGTTTAGGGTCAGGGTTAGGGTTAGGGTTAATGTTAGGGTATGGGTTAGGGTTAGGGTTCTGGTTAGGTTACTGGTTAGTTTTAGGGTTAGGGTACAGTTTAGGGTTAAAGTTAAGGTTAGGGTTAGGGTTGGGGTATGGGTTAGGTTTAGGTTACGGTTAAGGGTTATGGTTTGGGTTAAGGTTAGGTTTAAGTTTAGGGTGCAGGTTAGAGTTAGAGTTAGGGTTAGAGTACGGGTTTGGGTTATGTTAGGGTACGGGTTAGGTTAACCGTTTGGGTACGGGTTAGGGTAAGGGTTAGGGTTAGGGTTAGGGTAAGGGTTTATGGTTAGAGTTAGGGTTAGGCTACGGGTAGGTTTAAGGTACGGGTTAGGGTTAGGGTTCGGGTTCGGGTTAGTGTACGGTTTAGGGTTAGGGTTAGGGTTAGGTTTAGTTTTAGGGTTAGTGCTAGGGTTATGGTATGGGTTAGGGTTAAGGTTATGGTAAGGGATAGGTTTAGTGTACATGTTGAGTCTAGGGTTAGGTTTAGGTTTAGTGTGCGGGTTAGGGTTAGGGTTAGGGTACGTGTTAGGGTTACGGTTTGGGTATGGGTTTGGGTTACTTTTAGGGTTAGTGTACGGGTGGGGTTTAGGTTTAGTGTTAGGGTAAGGGTTAGTGTTAGGGTACGGGTTAGGGTTAGAGTACGGTTTAGGGTTAGGTATAGGGTTAGGTTTAAGTTAGAGTAAGGGTTAGGTTTAGTGTTAGGGTAGGCTTAGGGTTAGTGTACGGATAGGATTAGGGTTAGGATGTGGTTTAGGGTACGGGTTAGGGTTAGGTTTAGGGTACGGGATAGGGTTAGTGTACGGCTTAAGTTTAGTGTTAGCGTTAGGTTTAGTTTACGGGTTAGGGTTAGGGTACGGGTTAGGGTTAGGTTTAGGGTCAGGGTTAGGTTTAGGGATAGGGTTATGGTACGGGTTAGGGTTAGGGTTGGGGTTAGTGTACGGGTTAGATTTAGGATTAGTGTACGGGTTAGGGTTACGGTTAAGGTTAGGGTTAGGGTTAGGGTATGGGTTAGCGTTAGGGTACGGGTAAGGGTTATGGTTAGGGTTAGGGTTAGGTTTAGGTTTAGGGTGCTGGTTAGGCTTAGGTTTAGTGTTAGGGTTAGCACTAGGGTATGGGTTCGGGTTACGGTTAGAGTTTGGGTACGCGTTAGGTTTAGGGTAGGGTATGAGATAGGGCTGGGTACGGGTTAGATCAAGGGTTAGGGTTAGGTTTAGTGTACTGGTTAGGGTTAGGATTAGGTTAGGGTTAGGGTTGGTGTATGGGTTAGGTTTAGGGTACGGGTTAGGGTTATGTTTAGGGTCAGGGTTAGGGTTAGGTTTAGGGTACGAGTTAGGGATAGGGTTAGGTTTAGGGTACGGGTTAGGGTTAGGGTACGGGTTAGGTATAGGTTGCGGATTAGGGTTAGTGTTAGGGTCAGGGTTAGGGTTAGGTTTAGGGTTAGGGTTAGGGTACGGGTTAGGGTTAGGGTTATGTTACGGGTTAGGGATACAGTATGGGTTAGGGTTAGGTTGAGGCTCTGGGTTAGGGTTGGTGTACGTTTAGTTTTAAGGTAAGGTTTAGGGTTAGAGTACGGGTTAGGGTTAGTGTTAGGTTTAGGGAAAGGGTTACGTTTAGGGTTAGGGCACGGGTTAGGGTTAGGGTTAAGGTTAGGGTTAGGGTTAGAGTACGGGGTAGGTTTAGTGTTAGGGTTAGGTTTAGGGTTAATGTACGTGTTAGGCTTAGGGTTAGGTTTAAGGTTAGGTTACGGGTTAGCGTTAGGGTACTGGTAAGGGTTAGGTTTAGGGTGCGGGTTAGGGTTAGGGTTAGGGTTAGTGTACGGGATAGGATTAGGTTGAGGGTCAGATTTATGGTTAGGGTTAGTGTTAGGGTATGGGTTAGGGTTAGGGTTGGGGTTAGGGTACGGGCTAGTTTTAGGGTTAGGGTACAGGTTATGGTTACGGTTAAAGTTAGGGTTAGGGTTAGGGTACAGGTTAGGGTTAGGTTTAGGGAACGGGATAGGGTTAGTGTACGGGTTAAGTTTAGGGTTAGGGTTAGGTTTAGGTAACGGGTTAGAGTTAGTGTACGGGTTAGGATTAGGTTTAGGTGCGGGTTAGGGTCAGGGTATGGGTTAGGCTTAGGTTTAGCTCAGGGTTAGGGTTAGAAATAGGGTTATGGTACGGGTTAAGGTTAGGGTTGGGGTTAGGTACAGGTTAGTTTTAGGGTTAGGGTACGGGTTACGGTTACGGTTAAGGTTAGGGTTAGTGTAGGGTATGGGTTAGGGTTAGGGTACGGGATAGGGTTGGCTACGGGTTAGGTCAAAGATTAGGGTTAGTTTTACGGATGGGGTTAGGGTTAGGGTTATGTATAGGGTTGGATTAGGGTATGGGTTAGGTTTAGGTTACGATTTAGGGTTATGGTTAGGGTCAGGGTTACGGTTAGTGTTAGGGTACGAGTTATGGTAAGGGTTAGGTTTAGTGTACTGGTTAGGGTCAGGGTTAGGGTTAGGGTACGAGTTAGGATTAGTGTTAGGGTCAGGGTTAGGGTTAGGGAATGGCTTAGGGTTAGGGTATGGGTTCGGGTTAGGGTTATTTTACGGGTTAGGTTTACAGTACGGTTTAGGATTAGGGTGAGGGTTAGAGTTATGGTTAGAGTACGAGTTAGGGTTAGTGTTAGGGTTAGGGTTAGGGTTAGGGTTAGGGTTCGAGTACGGGTTAGTGGTAGTGTTAGTGTTAGTGTAAGGGTTAGGGTTAGGGTTAGGGTACGGTTTAGGGTTAGGGTTAGGGTTAGGGTTAGAGTACGGGGTAGGGTTAGTGTTAGGGTTAGGTTTAATGTACGGGTTAGGCTTAGGGTTAGGTTTAGGGTTAGGTTACGGGTTAGGGTTAGGTTTAGGGTACGGGATAGGGTTAGTATACGGGTTAAGTTTAGTGTTAGAGTTAGGTTTAGGTTACGGGTAGAATAGGGTACAGGTTAGGGTTAGGGTTAGGGTTAGGGTACGGGTTAGGGTTAGGTTTAGTGTCAGGGTTAGGTTTAGGGTTAGTGTTATGGTATGGGTTAGGGTTAGGGTACGGGTAAGGGTTATGGTTAGGGTTAGGGTTACGTTTAGGTTTAGGGTGCGGGTTAGGCTTAGGGTTAGGGTTAGGGTTAGCGCTAGGGTATGGGTTAGGGTTACTGATAGGGTTTGGGTATGGTTTAGGGTTAGGTTACGGGTTACGGTTACGGTTAAATTTAGCGTTAGGGGTAGGGTGTGGGTTAGGGTAAGGGTACGGTTAAGGGTTATGTTTATGGTTAGGGTTAGGGTTAAGTTTAGGGTGCAGTTTAGGGTTAGGGTTAGGTTTAGGGTTAGAGTACGGGTTTGGGTTAGTGTTAGGGTACGGGTTATGTATACCTTTTGGGTACGGGTTAGGGTTAGGGTTAGGATTAGGGGTTAGGGTTAGGCTACGGGATAGTGTTAGAGTACGGGTTAGGGTTAGGTGTAGGGTACGGGTTAGGGTTAGGGTTATGATACGGGTTAGGGTTAGAGTGAGGGTTAGGTTTAGGGTTAGAGTACGGGTTAGGGTTAGTGTTACGGTTAGGGTTAGGTTTAGTGTACGGATAGGGTTAGAGTTAGGGTTAGGGTTAGGGTACGGGTTAGGGTTAGGTTTAGGTTATGGGCTAGTGTTAGCATACGGGTTAAGTTTAGGGTTAGGGTCAGGTTTAGTTTACGGGTTAGGGTCAGGGTACGTGTTAGGGTTAGGTTTAGGTGAGGATTAGGGTTAGGGTTAGGGTTAGGGTTAGGGTACTGGTTAGGGTTAGGTTTAGGGTCAGGGTTAGCGTTAGGGTTAGGGTAATGATACGGGTTAGGGTTAGGGTTGGTGTTAGGGTACAGGTTAGTTTTAAGGTTAGGGTCCAGGTCAGGTTTAAGGTTAATGTTAAGGTTAAGGTTAGGGTATGGGTGAGTGTTAGGTTATGGGTTAGTTTTAGGGTTTGTGTTTGGGTGAGGGTTAGTGTACGGGTTAGTGTTAGGGTTAGGGTTAGGGTTAGTGTTAGGGTTAGGGTTAGTGTTAGGGTTACGGTATGGGTTAGGGTTAAGGTTCCGGTACAGATTAGGGTTAGTGTACGTGTTAGTTCTAGGGTTAGGGTTATGTTTAGTGTGCAGGCTAGGATTTGGGTTAGGGTTAGGGTTAGGGTACGTGTTAGGGTTAGGGTTTTGGTACGGGTTAGGGTTACGTTTAGGCTTAGGGTACGGGTTAGGTTTAGGGTTAGCGTAAGCGTTAGTGTTAGGGTACTGGTGAGGGTTATTGTACGGGTTAGGGTTAGGTTTAGGGTTAGGGTTTCGGTTAGAGCATGGGTTAGGGTTAGGGTTAGGTTTAGTGTGCAGATAGAGTTAGGGTTAGGGATAGGGTACGGGTTAGGGTTAGGTTTAGGGTCAGGGTTAGGTTTAGGGATAGGGTTATGTTATTGGTTAGGGTAAGGGTTGGGGTTAGGGTACAGGTTAGTTTTAGGGTTAGGGTACAGGTTAGGGTTATGCTTAAGGTTAAGGCTAGTGTAGGGTATGGGTTAGGGTTAGGGTACGGTTAAGGATTATGGTTAGGTTTAAGGTTAGGTTTAGGGTTAAGTTTAGGGTGCGTTTTAGGGTTAGGGTTAGGGTTAGAGTATGGGTTAGGTTTAGTGTTAGGCTTAGGGTTAGGGTTAGGGTTAGCGCTAGGGTATGGGTTAGGGTTAGGGTTAGGGTTAGGGTTTGGGTATGGGTTAGGGT
Organism: Urocyon cinereoargenteus; assembly: GCA_032313775.1. Taxonomy (NCBI): domain Eukaryota; kingdom Metazoa; phylum Chordata; class Mammalia; order Carnivora; family Canidae; genus Urocyon; species Urocyon cinereoargenteus. Next base: position 63,508 of record JAVLSZ010000026.1, read on the forward strand.
TAGGGTTAGGGTATGGGATAGGGTTGTGTATGGGTTAGGTCAAGGGTTAGGGTTAGGGTTAGGGTCAGGGTTAGGGTTAGGGTACGAGTTAGGGTTAGGGTTGGTGTTAGAGTACGGGGTAGGGTTAGTGTTAGTGTTAGGGTTAGGGTTAATGTACGGAATAGGCTTAGGGTTAGGTTTAGGTTTAGGATACGGGTTAGGGTTAGGTTTAAGGTACGGGATAGGGTTAGCCTACGGGTTAAGCTTAGGGTTAGGGTTAGGTTTAGGTTACGGTTTAGGGTTAGGGTATGGTTTAGTGTTAGGTTTAGGGTGCGGGTTAGGTTTAGGATTAGTGTAAGGGTTAGGGTTAGGTTTAGTGTCAGTGTTAGGGTTAGGGTTAATGTTAGGGTACGGTTTAGGGTTAGGGCTGGGGTTAGGGTATGGGTTAGTTTTAGGGTTAGGGTACGGGTTAGGGTTACGTTTAAGGTTAGGGTTAGGTTTAGGATATCGGTTAGGGTTAGATTACGGTTAAGGGTTATGTTTTGGGTTAGGGTGAGGGTTAAGTTTACGGTGCGGGTTAGGGTTAGGTTTACGGTTAGGGTTAGGGTTAGAGTACGGGTTTGGGTTAGTGTTAGGGTACGGGTTAGGTTTAACGTTTGGGTACGGGTTAGGGTAAGGGTTAGGGTACGGGTTAGGGTTAGGTTTAGTGTCAGGGTTAGGTTTAGGGTTAGTGTTATGGTATGGGTTAGGGTTAGGGTACGGGTAAGGGTTATGGTTAGGGTTAGGGTTACGTTTAGGTTTAGGGTGCGGGTTAGGCTTAGGGTTAGGGTTAGGGTTAGCGCTAGGGTATGGGTTAGGGTTACTGATAGGGTATGGGTATGGTTTAGGGTTAGGTTACGGGTTACGGTTACGGTTAAATTTAGCGTTAGGGGTAGGGTGTGGGTTAGGGTAAGGGTACGGTTAAGGGTTATGTTTATGGTTAGGGTTAGGGTTAAGTTTAGGGTGCAGTTTAGGGTTAGGGTTAGGTTTAGGGTTAGAGTACGGGTTTGGGTTAGTGTTAGGGTACGGGTTATGTATACCTTTTGGGTACGGGTTAGGGTTAGGGTTAGGATTAGGGGTTAGGGTTAGGCTACGGGATAGTGTTAGAGTACGGGTTAGGGTTAGGTGTAGGGTACGGGTTAGGGTTAGGGTTATGATACGGGTTAGGGTTAGAGTGAGGGTTAGGTTTAGGGTTAGAGTACGGGTTAGGGTTAGTGTTACGGTTAGGGTTAGGTTTAGTGTACGGATAGGGTTAGAGTTAGGGTTAGGGTTAGGGTACGGGTTAGGGTTAGGTTTAGGTTATGGGCTAGTGTTAGCATACGGGTTAAGTTTAGGGTTAGGGTCAGGTTTAGTTTACGGGTTAGGGTCAGGGTACGTGTTAGGGTTAGGTTTAGGTGAGGATTAGGGTTAGGGTTAGGGTTAGGGTTAGGGTACTGGTTAGGGTTAGGTTTAGGGTCAGGGTTAGCGTTAGGGTTAGGGTAATGATACGGGTTAGGGTTAGGGTTGGTGTTAGGGTACAGGTTAGTTTTAAGGTTAGGGTCCAGGTCAGGTTTAAGGTTAATGTTAAGGTTAAGGTTAGGGTATGGGTGAGTGTTAGGTTATGGGTTAGTTTTAGGGTTTGTGTTTGGGTGAGGGTTAGTGTACGGGTTAGTGTTAGGGTTAGGGTTAGGGTTAGTGTTAGGGTTAGGGTTAGTGTTAGGGTTACGGTATGGGTTAGGGTTAAGGTTCCGGTACAGATTAGGGTTAGTGTACGTGTTAGTTCTAGGGTTAGGGTTATGTTTAGTGTGCAGGCTAGGATTTGGGTTAGGGTTAGGGTTAGGGTACGTGTTAGGGTTAGGGTTTTGGTACGGGTTAGGGTTACGTTTAGGCTTAGGGTACGGGTTAGGTTTAGGGTTAGCGTAAGCGTTAGTGTTAGGGTACTGGTGAGGGTTATTGTACGGGTTAGGGTTAGGTTTAGGGTTAGGGTTTCGGTTAGAGCATGGGTTAGGGTTAGGGTTAGGTTTAGTGTGCAGATAGAGTTAGGGTTAGGGATAGGGTACGGGTTAGGGTTAGGTTTAGGGTCAGGGTTAGGTTTAGGGATAGGGTTATGTTATTGGTTAGGGTAAGGGTTGGGGTTAGGGTACAGGTTAGTTTTAGGGTTAGGGTACAGGTTAGGGTTATGCTTAAGGTTAAGGCTAGTGTAGGGTATGGGTTAGGGTTAGGGTACGGTTAAGGATTATGGTTAGGTTTAAGGTTAGGTTTAGGGTTAAGTTTAGGGTGCGTTTTAGGGTTAGGGTTAGGGTTAGAGTACGGGTTAGGTTTAGTGTTAGGCTTAGGGTTAGGGTTAGGGTTAGCGCTAGGGTATGGGTTAGGGTTAGGGTTAGGGTTAGGGTTTGGGTATGGGTTAGGGTTAGGGTTAGGGTATGGGATATGGTTGTGTATGGGTTAGGTCAAGGGTTAGGGTTAGGGTTAGGGTCAGGGTTAGGGTTAGGGTACGAGTTAGGGTTAGGGTTGGTGTTAGAGTACGGGGTAGGGTTAGTGTTAGTGTTAGGGTTAGGGTTAATGTACGGAATAGGCTTAGGGTTAGGTTTAGGTTTAGGATACGGGTTAGGGTTAGGTTTAAGGTACGGGATAGGGTTAGCCTACGGGTTAAGCTTAGGGTTAGGGTTAGGTTTAGGTTACGGTTTAGGGTTAGGGTATGGTTTAGTGTTAGGTTTAGGGTGCGGGTTAGGTTTAGGATTAGTGTAAGGGTTAGGGTTAGGTTTAGTGTCAGTGTTAGGGTTAGGGTTAATGTTAGGGTACGGTTTAGGGTTAGGGCTGGGGTTAGGGTATGGGTTAGTTTTAGGGTTAGGGTACGGGTTAGGGTTACGTTTAAGGTTAGGGTTAGGTTTAGGATATCGGTTAGGGTTAGATTACGGTTAAGGGTTATGTTTTGGGTTAGGGTGAGGGTTAAGTTTACGGTGCGGGTTAGGGTTAGGTTTACGGTTAGGGTTAGGGTTAGAGTACGGGTTTGGGTTAGTGTTAGGGTACGGGTTAGGTTTAACGTTTGGGTACGGGTTAGGGTAAGGGTTAGGGTAAGGGTTAGGGTTAGGGGTTAGGGTTAGAGTTAGGGTTAGGCTATGGGTAGCTTTAGGGTACGGGTTAGGGTTAGGGTTAGGGTTCGGGTTAGGGTTAGTGTACGGGTTAGGGTTAGGGTTAGGGTTAGGGTTACGGTTACAGTACGGCTTAGGGTTAAGGTTACGGTATGGGATAGGTTTAGTGTATGTGTTTTGTTTAGGGTTAGGCTTAGGATAAGTGTGCGGGTTAGGGTTAGGGAACATGTTAGGGTTAGGGTTTGGGTACGGGTTAGGGTTACATTTATGGTAAGGGTACAGGTTAGGCTTAGGGTTAGTTTTAGTGTTAGTGTTAGGGTTAGGGTTAGTTTACGGATAGGATTAGGGTTAGAGTGTGGGTTATGGTGCGGGTTAGGGTTAGGTTTAGGGTACGGGATAGGGTTAGTGTACAGGTAAGTTTAGGGTTAGGGTTAGGTTTAGGTTACGGTTTAGGGTTAGGGTATGGGTTAGGGTTAGGTTTAAGGTCAGGGTTAGGTTTAGGGATAGGGTTATGGTACGGGTTAGTGTTAGGGTTGGGGTTAGGGTACGGGTCAGTTTTAGTGTTAGGGTACGGGTTAGGGTTACAGTTAAGGTTAGGGTTAGTGTTAGGGTATGGGTTAGGTTTAGGGTACGGGTTAGGTTGCGGTTTAGGGTACGGGTTAGGGTTAGGGTTAAGGTACGAGTTAGGGTTAGGGTTAGGATTAGGGTACGGGTTAGGGTGAGGGTTAGGGTACGGGTTTGGTTTAGGTTATGGTTTAGGGTTAGTCTTAGGGTCAGGGTTAGTGTTAGGGTACGAGTTAGGGTTAGGGTTAGGGTATGGGTTAGGGTTAGGGTTATGTTACGGGTTAGGTTTACAGTACAGATTAGGGTTAAGGTGAGGGTTAGGGTTAGGGTTAGAGTACGGTTAGGGGTAGGGTTAGGGTTGGGGTTAGAGTCCGGGTTTGGGTTAGTGTTAGGGTTAGGGAAAGGGTTAGGGTTAGGGTTAGGGTACGGGTTAGGCTTAGAGTTAGGGTTAGGGTTAGTGTACAGGGTAGTGTTAGTGTTAGGGTTAGGGTTAAGGTTAATGTACGGGTTAGGCTTAGGGTTAGTTTTAGGGTTAGGTTACGGGTTAGGGTTAGGTTTAGGGTACGGGATAGGGTTAGCGTATGGGTTAAGTTTAGTGTTAGAGTTAGGTTTAGGTTACGGGTAGAATAGGGTACGGGTTAGGGTTAGGGTTAGGGTTAGTGTACGGGTTAGGTTAGGTTTAGTGTCAGGGTTAGGGTTAGGGTTAGTGTTATGGTATGGGTTAGGGTTAGGTTTGGGGTTAGGGTACAGGTTAGTTTTAGGGTTAGGGTACGTGTTAGGGTTATGGTTAAAGTTAGGGTTAGGGTTAGATTGTGGGTTAGGTTTAGGGTATGGTTAAGGGTTATTGTTAGGATTAGGGTTAGGGTTAAGTTTAGGGTGCGGTTTAAGGTTAGGGTTGGGGTTAGGGTTAGGTTTAGAGTAAGGGTTTGGGTTAGTGTTAGGGTACGGGTTAGGTTTACCTTTTGGGTACGGGTTAGGTAAGGGTTAGGGTTAAGGTTAGGGTTAGGGGTTAGTGTTAGAGTTAGGGTTAGGCTACGGGATAGAGTTAGAGTACGGGTAGGGTTACGGGTAGGGTAAGGGTTTGGGTTAGGTTTATACTACGTGTTAGGGTTAGAGTTAGGGTTAGGTTTAGGTTTAGAGTACGGGTTAGGGTTAGTGTTAGGGTTAGGGTTAGTTTTTGAGTATGGGTTAGGGTTAGAGTGCGGGTTAGGGTTAGGTTTAGGGTTAGGGTTAGGTTTAGTGTACGGATCATGTTAGGATTAGGGTTAGGGTACGGGTTAGGGTAAGTTTTAGGGTACGGGATAGGATTAGCGTATGCGTTAAGTTTAGGGTTAGGGTTAGGTTTAGGTTACGGGTTAGGGATAGGGTACGTGTTAGGGTTAGGTTTAGGTGAGGGTTAGGCCTAGGGTTAGGTTTAGGGTTAGGGTACGGTTAGGGTTAGGTTTAGGGTCAGGATTAGCATTAGGAATAAGGTTATGGGACGGGTTTGGGTTAGGGTTGGGGTTAGGGTACGGGTTAGTTTTAGGGTTAGGGTACGGGTCAGGGTTACGGTTAAGGTTAGGGTTAGTGTAGGGTATGGGTTAGGGTTAGGGTACGGGATAGGGTTGGCTACGGGTTAGGTCAAGGGTTAGGGTTAGTTTTAGGGTACGGTTTAGGGTTAGGGTTAGGTTTAGCGTTGGGGTTAGGGTATGGGTAAGGTTTAGGTTATGGGTTAGGGTTAGGGTTAGTTTAAGGGTTAGGGTTAGTGTTAGGGTACGAATTAGGGTTAGGGTTACGTTTAGGGTACGGTTTATGGTTAGTGTTAGGGTCAGGGTTATGGTTAGGGTACGAGTTAGGTTTAGGGTTAGGGTAAGGGTTAGGGTTAGGGTTATGTTACGGGTTAGGGTTACAGTTCGGGTTAGGGTTAGGTTGAGGGTTAGGGTTAGGGTTAGAGTACGGTTAGGGTTAGGGTTAGGGTTAGGGTTAGAGTACGGGTTAGGGTTAGTGTTAGGGTTAGGGAAAGGGTTAGGGTTAGGGTACGGGTTAGAGTTAGGGTTAGGGCAGGGTTAGGGTACGGGTTAGGGTTAGGTTCAGGGTATGGGCTAGGGTTAGCGTACGGTTTAAAATTAGGTTTAGGGTTAGGTTTAGGTTACGGGTTAGGGTTAGGGTATGGGTTAGGGTTAGGTTTAGGTGAGGGATAGGGTTAGGATTAGGGTTAGGGGAAAGGTTTGTTTTAGGGTTAGGGTACGTGTCATGGTTACGGTTAAGGTTAGGGTTAGGGTTAGGGTATGGGTTAGTGTTAGGGTACGGGTAAGGTTTAGGGTACAGGTTAGGGTACGGGTACGGGTTAGGTCTAAAGTTAGGTTACGGGTTAGGGTACGGGTTAGGGTTAGGGTTAGAGTACGGGGTAGGGTTAGTGTTAGGGTTAAGGTTAGGGTTCATGTACGGGTTATTCTTAGGGTTAGGTTTAGGGTTAGGATATGGGTTAGGTTTAGGTTTAGGGTACGGGATAGGGTTACAGTAAGGGTTAAGTTTAGGGTTAGGGTTAGGTTTAGGTTACGGGTTAGGGTACGGGTTAGGGTTAGTTTTAGGGTTCGAGTTAGGGTTAGGATTAGTGTAAGGGTTAGCGTTAGGTTTAGGGTCAGGGTTAGGTTTAGGGTTAATGTTAGGGTACGTGTAGGGTTAGGTTACGGGTTAGGGTTAGGGTTAGAGTTCAGGTTAGGTTTAGTGTACGGATTAGGTTTAGGGTTATTGTTAGGGTTAGTGTTAGGGTTACGATATGGGTTAGGGTTAAGGTTGGGGTGTGGGATAGGGTTAGTGTACGTGTTAGGTCTAGGTTTAGGGTTAGGTTTAGTGTGCGGGTTAGGGTTAGGGTTAGGGTACGTGTTAGGGTTAGGGTTTGGGTATGGGTTAGCGTTACGTTTAGGGTTAGGGTACGGGTTACGTTTAGGGTTAGGGTTGGGGTACGGTTTAGGGTTATGGTACGGGTTAGGTTTAGGCTTAGGTCAGAGTTAGGGTTAGTTTTAGGGTTACGGTACGCTTTAGGGTTACTGTACGGGTTATGGTTATGGTTATGGTTAGGGTTAGGGTTAGCGTTATAGTATGGGGTAGGGTTAGAGTTAGGGTTAGGTTTAGGGTTAGAATATGGGTTAGGGTTAGTGTTAGGGTTAGGTTTAGTGTTAGGTTTAGGGTTAGAGTACGGGTTAGGGTTAGTGTTAGTGTTAGGGTTAGGGTTAGTGTACGGATAGGGTTAGGGTTAGGGTTAGGGTTAGGGTACGGGTTAGGGATAGGTTTAGGATACGGGATAGGATTAGCGTATGGGTTAAGTTTAGGGTTAGGGTTAGGTTTAGGTTACGGGTTAGGGTTAGGGAACGGGTTAGGGTTAGGTTTAGGTGCGGGTTAGGGTTAGGGTTAGGGTTAGGGTTAGGGTTATGGATAGAGTTTGGGTTAGGTTTAGGTTTAGGGTCAGGGTTAGGGTTAGGGATAGGGTTATGGTACAGGTTACGGTTAAGTTTGGGGTTAGGGTACAGGTTAGTTTTAGGGTTAGGGTACGGGTCAGGGTTACGTTTGAGGTTAGGGTTAGTTTTAGGTTTAGGGTTAGGGTATAGGTTAGGTTTAGGGTACGGGTTAGGGTTAGGGTTAGGGTCAAGTTTAGGGTTAGAGTTAGGGTACGAGTTAGGGTTAGGATTACATTTAGGGTACGGTTTAGGGTTAGTGTTATGGTCAGGGTTAGGGTAGGGTACGAGTTAGGGTTATGGTTAGGGTACGGATTAGGGTTACGGTTATGTTACGGGTTAGGGTTACAGTACGGGTTAGGATTAGGTGAGGGTTAGGGTTAGGGTTAGAGCATGGTTACAGTTAGGGTTAGGGTTAGGGTTAGAATATGGGTTAGTGTTAGTGTTAGGGTTAGGGAAAGGGTTAGGTTTAGGGTTAGGGTACGGGTTAGATTTAGGGTTAGAATCAGGGTTAGGGTACGGTTTAGGGTTAGGTTTAGGGTACGGGCTAGGGTTAGAATACGGGTTAAGATTAGATTTAGGGTTAGGTTTAAGTTACGGGTTAGGGTTAGGGTACGGGTTAGGGTTAGGTTTAGGTGAGGGTTAGGGTTAGGGTACGGGTTAGGGTTAGTTTTAGGGTAGCGGGTTAGCATTAGGGTTAGGATTAGTGTAAGGGTTAGCGTTAGGTTTAGGGTCAGGGTTAGTGTTAGGGTACGGATTAGGGTTAGGGTTGGGGTTATGGTACGGGTTAGTTTTAGGGTTAGGGTACGAGTTAGGGTTAAGATTAAGGTTAGGGTTAGGGTTAGGGTATGGGTTAGGGTTAGGTTACCGTTAGGGGTTTTGGTTTGGGTTAGGGTTCGGGTTAAGTTTAGGGTGCGGATTAGGGTTAGGTTTTGGTTTAGGGTTATGGTTAGAACACGGGTTTGGGTTAGTGTTAAGGTACGGGTTAGGTTTACCGTTTGGGTACGGATTATGGTAAGGGTTAAGTTTAGGGTTAGGGGTTAGGGTTAGAGTTAGGATTAGGGTATTTGTAGGGTTAGGTTACTGGTTAGGGTTAGGGTTAGGGTTCGGGTTAGGGTTAGTGTACGGTTTAGGTTTAGGGTTAGGGTTAGGGTTAGTGTTAGGGTTACGATACGGGTTAGGGTTAAGGTGGGGGTATGGGATAGGGTTAGTGTACATGTTAGTTCTAGGGTTAGGTTTACATTTAGTGTGCGGCTTAGGGTTAGGGTTAGGGTATGTATTAGGGTTAGGGTTTGGGTACGGGTTAGCGTTGTTTATGGTTAGGGTACGGGTTAGGTTTAGAGTTAGGGTTAGGGTACGGTTTAGGGTTAGGGTACGGGTTAGGGTTAGGGTTAGGTCAGGGTTAGGGTTAGGGTTAGGGTTAGGGTACGGTTTAGGTTTAGGTTTAGGGTCAGGGTTAGCGTTAGGGATAGGGTTATGATACGGGTTAGGGTTAGGGTTGGGGTTAGGGTACAGCTTAGTTTTAGGTTTAGGGTACTGGTTAGGGTTACGGTTAAGTTTAGGGTTAATGTAGGGTATGGGTTAGGGTTAGGGTATGGGTAAGGGTTATGGTTAGGGTTAGGGTTAGGTTTAGGTTTAGGGTGCGGTTTAGGCTTAGGGTTAGGTTTAGGGTTAGCGCTAGGTTATGGGTTAGGGTTAATGTTAGGGTTTGGGTACGGGTTAGGGCAGGGTTAGGGTACAGGATAGGGTTGGCTACGGGTTAGGTCAAGGGTTAGGGTTAGTTTTAGGGTACGGTTTAGGGTTAGTGTTAGGTTTAGGGTTGGGGTTAGGGTATGGGTTAGGTTTAGGGTACGGGTTAGGGTTAGGGTTAGGTTAAGGGTTAGGGTTAGTGTTAGGGTATGAGTTAGGGTTAGGGTTACGTTTAGGGTACGGTTTATGGTTAGTGTTAGCGTCAGGGTTATGGTTAGGGTACGAGTTAGTGTTAGGGTTAGGGTACGGGTTAGGTTTAGAGTTATGTTACGGGTTAGGGTTACAGTACGGGTTAGGGTTAGGTTGAGGGTTATGGTTAGGTTTAGAGTACGGTTAGGGTAAGGGTTAGGGTTAGGGTTAGAGTACGGGTTAGGGTTAGTGTTAGGGTTAGGTTTAGGGTTAGGGTTAGGGTTAGGGTTAGGTTTAGGTTTACAGAACGGGGTAGGGTTAGTGTTAGGTTTAGGGTTAGGGTTAATGTACGGGTTAGGCTTAGGTTTAGGTTTAGTGTTAGGATAAGGGTTAGGGTTAGGTTTAGGGTACGGGATAGAGTTAGCGTACGGGTTAAGTTTAGGGTTAGAGTTAGGTTTAGGTTACGGGTTAGGGTGAGTGTACGGGTTAGGTTTAGGTTAGGTGCGGGTTAGGGTTAGGGTTAGGTTTAGGGTCAGGGTAGGTTTAGGGATAGGTTTATGGTACTGGTTAGGGTTAGGGTTGGGGTCAGGGTACGGTTTAGTTTTAGGGTTAGGCTTAGGGTTAGGGTTAGTTTTAAAGTTAGGGTACGGGTTAGGGTTATGGTTAAGGTTAGGGTTAGGGTTAGGGTATGGATTAGGGTTATGTTACGGTTATGGGTTATGGTTTGTGTTAAGGTTAGGGTTAAGTTTAGGGTTCGGGTTAGGGTTAGGGTTAGGGTTAGGGTTAGAGTACGGGTTTGGGTTACTCTTAGGGTATGGGTTAGGGTTACCATTTGGGTACGGGTTAGGGTAAGGGTTAGTTTTAGGGTTAGGGGTTAGGGGTAGGTTAGGGTTAGGCTACCGGTAGGGTTATTGTACGAGTCAGGATTAGGGTTAGGGTTCTGGTTAGGCTTAGTGTACGGGTTGGGGTTAGGTTTAGGGTTAGGGTTAGGGTTACGATACAGGTTAGGTTTAAGGGTATGGTACGGGATAAGGTTAGTGTACGTGTTAGGTCTAGGGTTAGGGTTAGGTTTAGTGTGCGGGTTAGGTTTAGGATTAGGGTTAGGGTACGTGTTAGGCTTAGGGTTTGGGTACGGGTTAGGGTTACGTTTAGGGATAGGGTACGGGTTAGGTTTAGGGTTAAGGTAACGGTTTTTGTTAGGGTACGGGTTAGGGTTAGAGTACGGGGTAGAGTTAGGTTTCGGGTTAGGGTTAGGGTTAGAGTACGGGTTAGGGTTAGTGTTAGTGTTAGGGTTAGGGTTAGTGTACAGATAGGGTTAGGGTTAGGGTTAGGGTACGGGTTAGATTTAGGTTTAGGGAACTGGATAGGGTTAGTGTTGGGTTAAGTTTAGGGTTAGGGTTAGGTTTAGGTTACGGTTTAGGTTTAGGGAACGGATTAGGGTTACGGTTAAGTTTAGGGTTTGTGTTAGGGTATGGGTTAGGGTTAGGGTACTGGTAAGGGTTAGGGTTAGGGTTAGGGTTACGTTTAGATTTAGGGTGCAGGTTAGGCTTAGGGTTAGGATTAGGTTTAGCGCTAGGGTATGGGTTAGGGTTACTGTTAGGGTTTGGGTACCATTTAGGGTTAGGTTTAGGGTACGAGATAGGGTCGGGTATGGGTTAGGTCAAGGGTTACGTTTAGGTTTAGGGTACGGGTTAGGGTTAGGGTTAGGGTTAGGGTCAGGGTAGGGTTAGGGTTAGGATACGAGTTAGGGTTAGGGTTAGGGTTAGGGTTAGGGTTAGGGTTAGGTTCAGTGTGCGGGTTAGGGTTATGGTTAGGTTACGTGTTAGGGTTAGGGGTTGGGTACGGGTTAGCATTACGTTTAGGTTAGGGTACGGGTTAGGTTTAGGGTTAGGTTTAGGGTACGGTTTAGCGTTAGGGTACGGGTTAGGGTCAGGGTTAGGGTTAGGTTTAGGGTTAGGGTTAGGGTACAGGTACGGTTTAGGGTTAGGGTTAGAGTACGGGTTTGGGTTAGTTTTAGAGTACGGGTTAGGTTTACCATTTGGGTACGGGTTAGGGTAAGGGTTAGTTTTAGGTTTAGGGGTTAGGGGTAGGTTTAGGGTTAGGCTACCGGTAGGGTTATTGTATGAGTCAGGGTTAGGGTTAGGGTTCTGGTTAGGGTTAGTGTACGGGTTAGGTTTAGGGTTAGGGTTAGGGTTAGGGTTACGATACAGGTTAGGGTTAAGGGTATGGTACGGGATAGGGTTAGTGTATGTGTTAGGTCTAGGGTTAGGGTTAGGTTTAGTGTGCGGGTTAGGTTTAGGATTAGGGTTAGGGTACGTGTTAGGCTTAGGGTTTAGGTATGGGTTAGGGTTTCATTTAGGGATAGGGTACGGGTTAGGTTTAGGGTTAAGGTAACGGTTTTTGTTAGGGTATGGGTTAGGGTTAGAGTATGGGGTAGAGTTAGGTTTCGGGTTAGGGTTAGGGTTAGAGTACGGGTTAGGGTTAGTGTTAGTGTTAGGGTTAAGGTTAGTGTACAGATAGGGTTAGGGTTAGGGTACGGGTTAGATTTAGGTTTAGGGAACTGGATAGGGTTAGTGTTGGGTTAAGTTTAGGGTTAGGGTTAGGTTTAGGTTACGGTTTAGGTTTAGGGAACGGATTAGGGTTACGGTTAAGGTTAGGGTTAGTGTTAGGGTATGGGTTAGGGTTAGGGTACTGGTAAGGGTTATGGTTAGGGTTAGGGTTACGTTTAGGTTTAGGGTGCAGGTTAGGCTTAGGGTTAAGATTAGGTTTAGCGCTAGGGTATGGGTTAGGGTTACTGTTAGGGTTTGGGTACGGTTTAGGGTCAGTTTTAGGGTACAAGATAGGGTCGGGTACGGGTTAGGTCAAGGGTTACGTTTAGGTTTAGGGTACGGGTTAGGGTTAGGGTTAGGTTTAGGGTTAGGGTTAGGGTATGGGTTAGATTTAGGGTACGGGTTGGGGTAAGGTTTAGGGTCAGGGTTAGGGTTAGAGTTAGGATATGAGTTAGGGTTAGGTTTAGGTTTAGGGTACGGGTTAAGGTTAGGGTTAGGTTTAGGGTACGGGTTAGGTTTAGGGTACGAGTTAGGGTTAGGGTTAAGGTACGGGTTAGGTTTAGGTTTAGGGTTCGGGTTAGAGTACGGGTTAGGGTTAATGTTAGGTTTAGGGAAAGGGTTAGGTTTAGGGTTAGGGTACGGGTTAGGGTACGGTTTAGGGTTAGAGTACGGTTAGGGTTAGTACTGGGTTTAGGGAAAGGGTTAGGTTTAGGGTTACGGTACGGGTTATGGTTAGTTACGGTTAAGGCTTATGGTTTGGGTTAGGGTTAGGATTAAGTTTAGGGTGCGGGTTAGGGTTAGTTTTAGGATTAGAGTACGGGTTTGGGTTAGTGTTAGGGTACGGGTTAGGTTTACCGTTTGGGTACGGGATTGGGTAAGGGTTAGGGTTAAGGTTAGGGTTAGGGGTCAGGGTTAGACTTAGGGTTAGGCTACGGGTAGTTTTAGGGTACGGGTTAGTGTTACGGTTAGGTTTTGGGTACGGTTAGTGTACGGGTTAGGGTTAGAGTTAGGGTTAGGGTTAGGGTTAGGGTTAGTGTTAGGGTTACGGTACGGGTTAGGGTTAAGTTTAGGGTATGGGACAGGGTTAGTGTACGTGTTAGGTGTAGGGTTAGGGTTAGGTTCAGTGTGCGGGTTAGGGTTACGGTTAGGGTACGTGTTAGGGTTAGGGTTTGGGTACGGGTTAGCATTACGTTTAGGTTAGGGTATGCGTTAGGTTTAGGGTTAGGTTTAGGGTCCGCTTTAGCATTAGGGTACGGGTTAGGGTCAGGGTTAGGTTTAGGTTTAGGGTTAGGGTTAGGTTTAGGGTTAGGGTACGGGTTAGGTTTAAGGTTAGGGTCAGGGTAGGGTTAGGGTTAGGGTATGAGTTAGGGTTAGGGTTAGGGTTAGGGTTAGGGTTAGGGTTAGGTTCAGTGTGCGGGTTAGGGTTACGGTTAGGGTACGTGTTAGGGTTAGGGGTTGGGTACGGGTTAGCATTACATTTAGGTTAGGGTACGGGTTAGGTTTAGGGTTAGGTTTAGGGTACGGTTTAGCATTAGGGTACGGGTTAGGGTCAGGGTTAGGGTTAGGTTTAGGGTTAGGGTTAGGGTACGGGTACGGTTTAGGGTTAGGGTTAGAGTACGGGTTTGGGTTAGTTTAGGGTACGGGTTAGGTTTACCATTTGGTTACGGGTTAGGGTAAGGGTTAGGGTTAGGGTTAGGGTTTAGGGGTAGGTTTAGGGTTAGGCTACGGTTAGGGTTAGTGTATGGGTTAGGGATAGGGTTAGGGTTCAGGTTACGGTTAGTGTACGGTTTAATGTTAGGTTAGGGTTAGGTTTAGATTTAGGATTAGTGTTAGGGTTACGGTACAGGTTAGGTTTAAAGTTACAGTATGGGATAGGGTTAGTGTACGTGTTAGATCTAAGGTTAGGGTTAGGTTTAGTGTGTGGGTTAGGATTAGGGTTATTGTTAGGGTTAGGGTTAAGGCACGTCTTAGGGTTAGGGTTTGGGTACGGGTTAGGGTTACGTTTAGGGTAGGGTACAGGTTAGGTTTAGGGTTAGGTTTAGGGTTAGGTTTAGAGTACGGGGTAGGTTTAGTTTTAGGGTTAGGGTTAGAGTTATTGTACAGGTTAGGCTTAGGGTTAGGTTTAGGTTTAGGTAAGAGTTAAGGTTAGGTTTAGGGTACGGGATAGGGTTTGCATACGGGTTAAGTTTAGGTTTAGGGTTAGGTTTAGGTTACTGGTTAGGGTTAGGGTACGGGTTAGGGTTAGGGTACGGGTTAGGGTTAGGTTTAGGGTGCGGGTTAGGGTTAGGGTTAGGGTTAGAGTAAGGGTTAGTGTTAGGTGTAGTGTCAAGGTTAGGGTTAGGGTTAGTGTTAGGTACGGATTAGTTTTAGGGTTAGGGTATGGGTTAGGGTTAGGTTTAGGGTTAGGGTGAGGTTTAGAGTGCGGGTTAGGGTTAGTTTTAGTGTTAGTGTACGGATAGGGTTAGGGTTAGGGTTAGGGTTAGGGTTCAAGTACGGGGTAGGGTTAGTATTAGTGTTAGGGTTAGGGTTAGAGTATGGGTTAGTGTTAGTGTTAGGGTTATGGTTACGGTTAGGGTTAGTGTACCGATAGGGTTAGGGTTAGGTTTAGGGTTATGGTACAGGTTAGGGTTAGGTTTAGGATACGGGATAAGATTAGCATACGGGTTATGTTTAGGGTTAAGGTTAGGTTTAGGTTACGGGTGAGGGATCGGGAACAGGTTAGGGTTAGGTTTAGGTGCGGGTTAGGGTTAGGGTTAGGTTTAGGGTTAGAGTTTGGGTTAGGGTTAGGTTTAGGGTCAGGGTTAGTGTTAGGGATAGGGTTATGGTACGGGTTAGGGTTAGGTTTGGGGTTAGGGTACAGGTTAGTTTTAGGGTTAGGGTACGGGTCAGGGTTACGCTTACGGTAGGGTTAGTTTTAGTGTTAGGCTTACGGTTTGGGTTAGGTTTAGGGTACGGGTTAGGGTTAGGTTCAGGGTTAGGGTTAGGGTTAGGGTACGAGTTAGGTTTAGGGTTACATTTAGGGTACGGTTTAGGGTTAGTGTTAGGGTCAGGGTTAGGGTTAGGGTACGAGTTAGGGTTAGGGTAAGGGTACGGGTTAGGGTTACGGTTATGTTACGGGTTAGGGTTACAGTACGGGTTAGGATTAGGGTGAGGGTTAGGGTTAGGGTTAGAGTATTGTTAGGGTTAGGGTTAGGGTTAGGGTTAGGTTTAGGGTTAGGGTTAGAGTATGGGTTAGTGGTAGTGTTAGGGTTTGGGTAAGGGTTAGGGTTAGGGTTAGGGTACGGTTTATGGTTAGGGTTAGGGTTAGGGTTAGAGTATGGGGTAGGGTTAGTGTTAGGGTTAGGTTTAATGTACGGGTTAGGCTTAGGGTTAGGTTTAGGGTTAGGTTACGGGTTAGGGTTAGGTTTAGGGTATGGGATAGGGTTAGTGTACGGGTTAAGTTTAGTGTTAGAGTTAGGTTTAGGTTACGGGTAGAATAGGGTACGGGTACGGGTTAGGGTTAGGGTTAGTGTACGGGTTAGGGTTAGGTTTAGTGTCAGGGTTAGGGTTAGGTTTAGTGTTATGGTATGGGTTAGGTTTAGGGTACGGGTAAGGGTTATGGTTAGGGTTAGGGTTACGTTTAGGTTTAGGGTGCGGTTTAGGCTTAGGCTTATGGTTAGGGTTAGCGCTAGGGTGTGGGTTAGGGTTACTGTTAGGGTTTGGGTATGGTTTAGGGTTAGGTTACTGGTTATGGTTACGGTTAAATTTAGGGTTAGGTTTAGGGTGTGGGTTAGCGTAAGGGTACAGTTAAGGGTTATGATCATGGTTAGGGTTAGGGTTAAGTTTAGGGTGCAGTTTAGGGTGGGTTAGGTTTAGGGTTAGAGTACGGGTTTGGGTTAGTGTTAGGGTACGGGTTAGGTATACCTTTTGGGTACGGGTTAGGGTAAGGGTTAGGGTTAGGGTTAGGATTAGGGGTTAGGGTTAGGCTACGGGATAGTGTTAGAGTACGGGTTAGGGTAAGGTTTAGGGTAAGAGTTAGGGTTAGGGTTATAGTACGGGTTAGGGTTAGAGTGAGGGTTAGGTTTAGGGTTAGAGTTTGGGTTAGGGTTAGTGTTAGGTTTAGGGTTAGGTTTAGTGTACGGATAGGGTTAGAGTTAGGGTTAGGGTTAGGGTACGGTTAAGGATTATGGTTAGGTTTAAATTAGGTTTAGGGTTAAGTTTAGGGTGCGTTTTAGGGTTAGGGTTAGTGTTAGAATACGGGTTTGGGTTGGTGTTAGGGTATGGGTTAGGTTTACCGTTTGGTACGGGTTAGCGTAAGGGTTAGGGTCAGGGTTAGGGTTAGGGGTCAGGGTTAGAGTTCGGGTTAGGCTACGGGATAGGGTTAGAGTACGCGTTAGGTTTAGGGTTAGGTTTAGGGTTAGGGTTATAGTACTGGTTAGGGTTAGAGTTAGGGTTAGGTTTAGGGTTAGAGTACGGGTTAGGTTTAGTGTTAGGCTTAGGGTTAGGGTTAGGGTTAGCGCTAGGGTATGGGTTAGGGTTAGGGTTAGGGTTAGGGTTAGGGTTTGGGTATGGGTTAGGGTTAGGGTTAGGGTATGGGATAGGGTTGTGTATGGGTTAGGTCAAGTGTTAGGGTTAGGGTTAGGGTCAGGGTTAGGGTTAGGGTACGAGTTAGGGTTAGGGTTGGTGTTAGAGTATGGGGTAGGGTTAGTGTTAGTGTTAGGGTTAGGGTTAATGTACGGAATAGGCTTAGGGTTAGGTTTAGGTTTAGGATACGGGTTAGGGTTAGGTTTAAGGTACGGGATAGGGTTAGCCTACGGGTTAAGCTTAGGGTTAGGGTTAGGTTTAGGTTATGGTTTAGGGTTAGGGTATGGTTTAGTGTTAGGTTTAGGGTGCGGGTTAGGTTTAGGATTAGTGTAAGGGTTAGGGTTAGGTTTAGTATCAGTGTTAGGGTTAGGGTTAATGTTAGGGTACGGTTTAGGGTTAGGGCTGGGGTTAGGGTACGGGTTAGTTTTAGGGTTAGGGTACGGGTTAGGGTTACGTTTAAGGTGAGGGTTAGGTTTAGGATATGGGTTAGGGTTAGATTACGGTTAAGGGTTATGTTTTGGGTTAGGGTTAGGGTTAAGTTTACGGTGCGGGTTAGGGTTAGGTTTACGGTTAGGGTTAGGGTTAGAGTACGGGTTTGGGTTAGTGTTAGGGTACGGGTTAGGTTTAACGTTTGGGTACGGGTTAGGGTAAGGGTTAGGGTTAGGGTTAGGGTTAGGGGTTAGGGTTAGAATTAGGGTTAGGCTATGGGTAGCTTTAGGGTACGGGTTAGGTTTAGGGTTAGGGTTCGGGTTAGGGTTAGTGTACGGGTTAGGGTTAGGGTTAGTGTTAGGGTTACGGTACGGCTTAGTGTTAAGTTTACGGTTTGGGATAGGTTTAGTGTATGTGTTACGTCTAGGGTTAGGCTTAGGTTTAGTGTGCGGGTTAGGGTTAGGGTTAGGGTTAGGGTACGTGTTAGGGTTAGGGTTTGGGTACGGGTTAGGGTTACATTTAGGGTTAGGGTACGGGTTAGGCTTAGGGTTAGTTTTAGTGTTAGGGTTAGGGTTAGGGTTAGTGTACGGATAGGATTAGGGTTAGAGTGTGGGTTATGGTGCGGGTTAGGGTTAGGATTAGGGTACGGGATAGGGTTAGTGTACAGGTAAGTTTAGGGTTAGGGTTAGGATTAGGTTACGGGTTAGGGTTAGGGTATGGGTTAGGGTTAGGTTTAAGGTCAGGGCTAGGTTTAGGGATAGGGTTATGGTACGGGTTAGTGTTAGGGTTGGGGTTAGGGTACGGGTCAGTTTTAGTGTTAGGGTATGGGTTAGGGTTACGGTTAAGGTTAGGGTTAGTGTTAGGGTATGGGTTAGGTTTAGGGTACGGGTAAGGTTATGGTTAGTGTTAGGTTTAGGGTACGGGTTAGGTTTAGGATTAGGTTTAGGGTTAGGGTTAGGGTATGGGTTAGGTTTAGGGTACGGGTTAGGTTGCGGTTTAGGGTACGGGTTAGGGTTAGGGTTAAGGTACGAGTTAGGGTTAGGGTTAGGATTACGGTACGGGTTAGGGTGAGGGTTGGGGTACGGGTTAGGTTTAGGTTATGGTAGGGTTAGTGTTAGGGTCAGGGATAGGGTTAGGGTACGAGTTAGGGTTAGGTTAGGGTATTTGTTAAGGTTAGGGTTATGTTACGGGTTAGGTTTACAGTACGGATTAGGGTTAGGGTCAGGGTTGGTGTTATAGTCCGGGTTAGGGTTAGTGTTAGGGGTAGGGAAAGGGTTAGGTTTAGGGTTAGGGTACGGGTTAGGCTTAGGGTTAGGTTTAGGGTTAGAGTACAGGGTAGTGTTAGTGTTAGTAGGGTTAGGGTTAGGGTTAATGTATGGGTTAGGCTTAGGGTTAGTTTTAGGGTTAGGTTACGGGTTAGGGTTAGGTTTAGGGTACGGGATAGGGTTAGCGTACGGGTTAAGTTTAGTGTTAGAGTTAGGTTTAGGTTACGGGTAGAATAGGGTACGGGTTAGGGTTAGGGTTAGGGTTAGTGTACGGGTTAGGGTTAGGTTTAGTGTCAGGGTTAGGGTTAGGGTTAGTGTTATGGTATGGGTTAGGGTTAGGTTTGGGGTTAGGGTACGGGTTAGTTTTAGGGTTAGTGTACGTGTTAGGGTTATGGTTAAAGTAAGGGTTAGGGTTATATTGTGGGTTAGGTTTAGGGTACGGTTAAGGGTTATGGTTATGGTTAGGGTTAGGGTTAAGTTTAGGGTGCGGTTTAAGGTTAGGGTTGGGGTTAGGGTTAGGTTTAGAGTACGGGTTTGGGTTAGTGTTAGGGTACGGGTTAGGTTTACCTTTTGGGTATGGGTTAGGGTAAGGGTTAGGGTTAGTGTTAGGGTTAGGGGTTAGGGTTAGAGTTAGGGTTAGGCTACGGGATAGGGTTAGAATACGTGTATGGTTACGGGTAGGGTAAGGGTTTGGGTTAGGTTTATACTACGGGTTAGGGTTAGAGTTAGGGTTAGGTTTAGGGTTAGAGTACGGGTTAGGGTTAGTGTTAGGGTTAGGGTTAGTTTTTGAGTATGGGTTAGGGTTAGAGTTCGGGTTAGGGTTAGGTTTAGGGTTAGGGTTAAGTTTAGTGTACGGATCATGTTAGGATTAGGGTTAGGGTACGGGTTAGGGTAAGGTTTAGGGTACGGGATAGGATTAGTGTATGCGTTAAGTTTAGGGTTAAAGTTAGGTTTAGGTTATGGGTTAGGGATAGGGTACGTGTTAGGGTTAGGTTTAGGTGAGGGTTACGCCTACGGTTAGGTTTAGGGTTAGGGTACGGTTAGGGTTAGGTTTAGGGTCAGGATTAGCATTAGGAATAAGGTTATGGGACGGGTTTGGGTTAGGGTTGGGGTTAGGGTACAGGTTAGTTTTAGTATTAGGGTACGGGTCAGGGTTACGGTTAAGGTTAGGGTTAGGGTTAGGGTATGGTTTAGGGTTAGGGTACATGTAAGTGTTATGGTTAGGGTTTGGGTTAGGTTTAGGTTTAGGGTGCGGGTTAGGTTTAGGGTTAGGGTTAGGGTTAGGGTACGGGATAGGGTTGGCTACGGGTTAGGTCAATGGTTAGGGTTAGTTTTAGGGTACGGGTTAGGGTTAGGGTTAGGTTTAGGGTTAGGGTTAGGGTATGGGTTAAGTTTAAGGTACGGGTTAGGGTTAGGGTTAGGGTTAGTGTTAGGGTTAGGTTACGAATTAGGTTTAGGGTTAGGTTTAGGGTACGGGTTAGATTTAGGGTTAGGGTTAGGGTACGGTTAGATTTAGGTTACGGTTTAGGGTTAGTGTTAGGCTCAGGGTTAGGGTTAGGGTTCGAGTTAAGGTTAGGGTTAGGGTACGTTTAAGGGTTAGGGTTATGTTATGGGTTAGTGTTACAGTACGGGTTAGGGTTAGGGTGAGGGTTAGGGTTAGGGTTAGAGTACGGTTAGGGTTAGCGTTAGGGTTAGCGTTAGGTTTGGAGTACGGGTTAAGGTTAGTGTTAGGGTTAGGGAAAACTTTAGGGTTAGGGTTAGGGTACGGTTTAGAGTTAGGTTTAGGGTTATGGTTACAGTACGGGGTAGGGTTAGTGTTGGTTAGGGTTAGGGTTAATGTACCGGTTAGGCTTAGGATTAGGTTTAGGGTTAGGTTACGGGTTAGGGTAGGTTTAGGGTACAGGATACGTTAATGTACGTGTTACGTTTAGGGATAGGTTTAGGTTTAGGTTACGGTGTAGAGTTAGGGTACGGGTTAGGGTTAGGTTTAGGTTGCCGGTTAGGGTTAGGGTTAGTTTAGGGTATTGATTAGGGTTAGGGTTGGGGTTAGGGTACGGGTTAGTTTTAGGATTAGGGTACGGGTTAGGGTTACGGTTAAAGTTAGGGTTAGGGTTAGGGTGTGGGTTAGGGTTAGGGTGCGGTTAAGGGATATGGTTAGGGTTAAGGTTAGGGTTAAGTTGAGGGTGCGGTTTAGGGTTAGGGTGTGGGTTAGGGTAAGGTTAGGGTTAAGGGTTATGGTTAGGGTTAGGGTTAGGGTTAAGTTTTGGGTGCGGTTTAGGGTTAGGGTTAGGGTTAGAGTACGGGTTTGGGTTAGTGTTAGGGTACGGGTTAGATATACCGTTTGGGTACAGGTTAGGGTAAGGGTTAGGGTTAGGTTTAGAGTTAGGGTTAGAGTTAGGATTAGGCTACGGGATAGTGTTAGAGGACGGGTTAGGGTTAGGGTAAGTGTTAGGGGTAGGGTTATAGTACGGGTTAGGGTTAGAGTTAGGGTTAGGTTTAGGGTTAGAGTACGGGTTAGGGTTAGTGTTAGGGTTAGGGTTAGTGTTAGGTTTAGTGTACGGATTGGGTTAGTGTTAGGGTTAGGGTACGGGTTAGGTAGGTTTAGGGTACGGGCTAGGGTTAACCTACGGGTTAAGTTTAGGGTTAGGGTTAGGTTTAGGTTACGGGTTAGGTTTAGGGTACGTGTTAGGTTTAGGTTTAGGTGAGGGTTAGGGTTAGGGTTAGGGTACGGGAAAGGGTTATCGTTAGGGTTAGGGTTACGTTTAGGTTTAGGGTGCGGGTTAGGCTTAGGGTTTGGTTTAGGTTTAGCGCTAGGGTATGGGTTAGGGTTACTCTTAGGGTTTGGGTACGGGTTAGAGTTAGGTTTAGGGTACGAGATAGGGTTGGGTACGGGTTAGGTCAAGGGTGAGGGTTAGGTTTAAGTTACGGGTTAGGGTTAGGGTTAGGTTAAGTGTTAGGGTTAGGGTATGGGTTAGGTTTAGGGTACGGGTTAGGGTACGGGTTAGGGTTAGGGTCAGGGTTAGGGTTAGGGTTAGGGTATGAGATAGGTTTTGGGTACGGGTTAGGGTTAGGGTTAGGTTTAAGGTACGGATTAGATTTAGGGTGCGGGTTAGGGTTAGGGTCAGGGTTAGGGTTAGGGTACGATTTAGGGTTAGGGTTAGAGTATGGGTTAGGGTTAGGGTTATGTTACGGGTTAGGGTTACAGTACGGGTTAGGTTTAGGGTGAGGGTTAGGGTTAGGGTAAGAGCACGGTTAGCGTTTGGGTTAGGGTTAGGGTTAGAGTACGGGTTAGGGTTAGTGTTAGGTTTAGGGAAAGGGTTAGGTTTAGGGTTAGGGTACGGTTACGGGTTAGGGTTAGGGTTAGGGTTAGGGTACGGGTTAGGTTTAGAGTACGGTATAGGGTTAGGTTTAGGGTTAGCTTTAGCGTTAGAGTACCGGTTAAGGTTAGTGTTAGGGTTAGGGTTATTGTTAGGGTACGGGTTAGGGTTAGAGTTCGAGTTAGGGTTAGGTTTAGGGTTAAGGTTAGGGTTAGAGTACGGTTTAGGGTTAGTGTTAGGTTTAGGGTTATTGTTAGGGTTAGTGTACAGATAGGGTTAAGGTTAGGGTTAGGTTTAGGGTACGGGTTAGCGTTAGGTTTAGGCTATGGGATAGGATTAGCATATGGGTTAAGTTTAGGTTTAGGGTTAGGTTTAGTTTACGGGTTAGGGTTAGGGTACGGGTTAGGTTTAGGGTTAGGGTAAGGGTTAGTTTTAGGGTACGGGTTAGGGTTAGAGTCGGGTTAGGTTTAGTGTTAGGGTTAGGGTTAGGGTTAGTGTATGGATAGTGTTAGGGTTAGGGTTAGGATTCGGGTGTGGGTTAGGGTTAGTGTACGGGTTAGGGTTAGGGTTAGGTTTACGGTTAGTGTTAGGGTCACGGTACGGGTTAGGTTTAAGGTTACGGTATGGAAAAGGGTTAGTGTACGTGTTAGGTCTAGGGTTAGTGTTAGGTTTAGTGTGCGGGTAAGGGTTAGTGTTAGGGTTAGGTTTAGCGTTAGGGTTAGGGTTAGGGTTAGGGTTAGGGTTAGGGTTAGGGTTAAAGTACGGGGTAGGGTTATTGTTAGGGTTAGGGTTAGGGTTAATGTACGGGTTAGGCTTAGGGTTAGGATTAGGGTTAGGATACGGGTTAGGGTTTGTTTCAGGGTGCGGGATAGGGTTAGCGTACGGGTTAAGGTTAGGTTTAGGGAGGGTTTAGGTTACGGGTTAGGGTTAGGGTACGGGTTAGGGTTAGGTTTAGGGTTAGGGCTAGGGTTAGGGTTAAAGTACCAGGTAGGGTTAGTGTTACGGTTAAGGTTAGGGTTAATGCACGGGTTAGGCTTAGGGTTAGATTTAGGGTTAGGATACGGTTTAGGGTTAGATTCAGGGTTCGGAATAGGGTTAGCGTACGTGTTAACTTTAGGGTTAGGGTTAGGTTTAGGTTACCGGTTAGTGTTAGGGTACGGGGTAGGGTTAGGTTTAGGGTCAGGGTTAGGGTTAGGGTTAGTGTTAGAGTACGGGTTAGGGTTAGGGTTTGGGTTAGGTTACGGGTTAGTTTTAGGGTTAGGGTACAGGTTAGGTTTATGGTTAATGTTAGGGTTAGGGTTAGAGTATGGATTAGTTTTAGGTTACGGTTAAGGATTATGGTTTGGGTTAGAATTAGTGTTAAGTTTAAGGTGCGGGTTAGGGTTAGGGTTAGAGTACGGGTTTGGGTTAGTGTTAGGGTACGGGTTAGGTTTACCGTTTGGGTACGGGTTAGGGTAAGGGTTAGGGTTAGGGTTAGGGGTTAGGATTAGAGTTAGGGTTAGGGTACGGGTAGGGTTAAGGTTTTGGTACGGGATAGGTTTAGTTTACGTGTTAGGTCTAGGGTTAGGGTTAGGTTTAGTGTGCGGGTTAGGGTTAGGGTTTGGGTACGTGTTAGGGTTAGGGTTTGGGTACGGGTTAGGGTTACTTTTAGGGTTAGGGTACGGGTTAGGTTCAGGGTTAGGGTAAGGGTTAGTGTTAGGGTACGGGTTAGAGTTAGAGTACGGGTTAGGGTTAGGTTTAGGGTTAGCTTTAGGGTTAGAGTACCGGTTAGGGTTAGTGTTAGGGTTAGGGTTAGGGTAAGTGTACGGATAGGGTAAGTGTTAGGGTTAGGGTTAGGGTATTAGTTAGGGTTAGGTTAGGGTACGGGATAGGGTTAGTGTACGCGTTAAGTTTAGGGTTAGGGTTAGGTTTAGGTTATGGGTTAGGGTTAGGGTCCGGGTTAGTGTTAGGTTTAGGGGCGGGTTAGGGTTAGGGTACGGGATATGGTTAGGTTTAGGGACAGGGTTAGGGTTAGGGATATGGTTATGGTACGGGTTTGGGTTAGGGTTGGGGTTAGGGTACGGGTTAGTTTTAGGGTTAGGGTATGGGTTAGGTTTACGGTTAAGGTTAGGGTTAGTGTTAGGGTATGGATTAGGGTTAGGGTACCGGTTAGGGTTATGGTTAGGGTTAGGGTTAGGTTTATGTTTAGGGAGCTTTAGGCTTAGAGTTAGGGTTTGGGTTAGTCCAAGTGTATGGGGTAGGGTTACTGTTAGGGTTTGGATACTGGTTAGGGTTAGTGTTAGGGTACGGGATAGGGTTGGGTATGGGTTAGGTCAAGGGTTAGGGTTAGGTTTAGGGTACGGGTTAGGGTTAGGGTTAGGTTTAGGGTTAGGGTTAGGGTATGGGTTAGGTTTAGGGTACAGGTTAGAGTTAGGGTTAATGTGGGTTAGGCTTAGGGTTAGATTTAGTGTTAGGATACGTTTAGGGTTAGGTTCAGGTTACGGGATAGGGTTAGCGTACGGGTTAACTTTAGGGTTAGGGTTAGGTTTAGTTTACGGTTTAGGGTTAGGGTACGGTTTAGGGTTAGGTTTATGGCCCGGGTTAGCCTTAGGGTTAGGGTTAGTGTAAGGGTTATTTTTAGGGTACGAGTTAAGGTTAGGGTTACATTTAGGGTACAGTTTATGGTTAGTGTTATGGTCAGGGTTATGGTTAGGGTACGAGTTAGGGTTAGGGTTGGGGTACGGGTTAGGGTTAGGGTTATGTTACGGGTTAGGGTTACAGTACGGGTTAGGGTTAGGTTGAGGGTTAGGGTTAGGGTTAGAGTACGGTTAGGGTTAGGGTTAGGGTTAGGTTTAGGGTTAGGGTTATTGTTAGGGAAAGGTTTAGGGTTAGCATAGGGGTTACAGTTAGGGTTGGGGTTACGGTTAGGGTACGGGTTAGGATTAGGTTTAGGGTACAGGCTAGGGTTAGCGTACGGTTTAAAATTAGGTTTAGGGTTAGGTTTAGGTTACGTGTTAGGGTTAGGGTATGGGTTAGGGTTAGGTTTAGGTGAGGGTTAGGGTTAGGATTAGGGTGAGGGTACGATTTAGTTTTAGGGTTAGGGTACGGGTCAGGGCTACGGTTAAGGTTAGGGTTAGGGTTAGGGTATGGGTTAGTGTTAGGATACGGGTAAGGGTTATGGTTAGGGTTAGGGTTAGGTTTAGGTTTAGGGTGTGGTTTAGGGTTAGGGTTAGGCTTAGCGCTCTGCAATGGGTTAGGGTTATGGTTAGGGTTTTGGTACGGGTTAGGGTTAGGGTTAGGTTATTGGATAGGTTTGGGTACAAGTTAGGTCAAGGGTTACGGTTAGGTTTAGGGTACGGTTTAGGGTTAGGGTTAGCGTCAGGGTTAGGGTTAGGGTTAGGGTACGATTTAGGGTTAGGTTTAGGATTAGGGTACGGGTAGGGTTAGGGTTAGGGTTAGGGTATGGGTTAGGTTTAGGGTACAGTTTAGGTACGGGTACGGGTTAGGGTTAGGGTTAGGGTACGGGTTTGAGTTTGGGTTAAGGTTAGGGTCACAGTAGGGGTTAGGGTTAGGTTGAGGGTTAGGGTTAGGGTTAGAGTAAGGTTAGGGTTAGGGTTAGGGTTAGGGTTAGAGTACGGATTAGGGTTAGTGTTAGTGTTAGGGTTAGGGTTAGTGTACGGATAGGGTTAGGGTTAGGTATGTGTTAGTGTATGGGTTAGGGTTAGGTTTAGGGTACGGGATAGGGTTAGTGTACGGGTTAAATTTAGGGTTAGGGTTAGGTTTAGGTTATGGGTTAGGGTTAGGGTACGGGATAGGGTTAGGTTTAGGTGTGGGTTAAGGTTAGGGTACTGGTTATGGTTAGGTTTAGGGTCAGGGTTAGGGTTAGGGATAGGGTTATGGTACGGGTTAGGGTTAGGGTTGGGGTTAGGGTACGGGTTAATTTTAGGGTTAGTGTACGGGTTAGGGATACGGTTAAGGTTAGGGTTAGTGTTAGGGTATGGGTTAGGGTTAGGGTAGGGGTAAGGGTTATGGTTAGGGTTAGGGTTACGTTTAGGTTTAGGGTGCGGTTTAGGCTTAGGGTTAGGGTTATTGTTAGCGTAATGGTATGGTTTAGGGTTACTGTTAGGGTTTGGTTATGGGTTAGGGTTAGGTTTAAGGTATGAGATAGGGTTGGGTACGGGTTAGGTCAAGGGTTAGGGTTAGGTTTAGGGTACGCATTTGGGTTAGTGTTAGGTTAAGGTACGGGTTAGGTTTAGGGTTAGTTTTAGGGTACGCGTTATGTTTAGGGTTAGAGTCAGGGTTAGGGTTAGGGTTAGGGTATGAGTTAGTGTTAGTGTTAGGTTTAGGGTACGGGTTAGGTTTAGGGTCAGGGTTTGTGTTAGGGTAAGAGTTAGGGTTAGGGCTAGTGTATGCGTTAGGTTTAGGGTTATGTTATGGGTTAGGGTTACAGTATGGGTTAGAGTTAGTGTGAGGGTTAGGGTTAGGGTTAGAGTTCGGTGAGGGTTAGGGTTA
Source organism: Urocyon cinereoargenteus (assembly GCA_032313775.1). NCBI lineage: Eukaryota > Metazoa > Chordata > Mammalia > Carnivora > Canidae > Urocyon > Urocyon cinereoargenteus. The sequence goes on from JAVLSZ010000026.1 coordinate 89,087, forward strand.
GGGTTAGGGTTAGAGTACGGGTTAGGGTTAGGGTTAGGGTTAGGGTACGGGTTAGGGTTAGGTTTAGGGTCAGGATTAGCATTAGGAATAAGGTTATGGGACGGGTTTGGGTTAGGGTTGGGGTTAGGGTATGGGTTAGATTTAGGTTTAGGGTACGGGTCAGGTTTACGGTTAAGGTTAGGGTTAGGGTTAGGGTATGGTTTAGGGTTAGGGTACGTGTAAGGGTTATGGTTAGTGTTAGGTTTAGTTTTAGGGTGCGGGTTAGGTTTAGGGTTAGGGTTAGAGTACAGGATAGGGTTGGCTACGTGTTAGGTCAAGGGTTAGGGTTAGTTTTAGGGTACGGGTTAGGGTTAGGGTTAGGTTTAGGGTTAGGGTTAGGGTATGGGTTAAGTTTAGGGTACGAGTTAGGGTTAGGGTTAGGGTCAGGTTTAGGGTTAGGGTTAGGGTACGAGTTAGGGTTAGGGTTAGGTTTAGCGTACGGGTTAGTTTTAGGGTTAGGGTTAGGGTACGGTTTAGGTTTAGGTTACGGTTTAGGGTTAGTGTTAGGTTCAGGGTTAGGGTTAGGGTTCGAGTTAGGGTTAGGGTTAGGGTAGTTTAAGGGTTAGGGTTATGTTATGGGTTAGTGTTACAGTACGGGTTAGGGTTACGGTGAGGGTTAGGGTTAGGGTTAGAGTACGGTTAGGGTTAGGGTTAGGGTTAGCGTTAGAGTTGGAGTACGGGTTAGGGTTAGTGTTAGGGTTAGGGAAAATTTTAGGGTTAGGGTTAGGGTACGGTTTAGGGTTAGGGTTAGGATTATGGTTACAGTACGGAGTAGGGTTAGTGTTAGGGTTAGGGTTAATGTATGGGTTAGGCTTAGGGTTAGGTTTAGGGTTAGGTTACGATTAGGGTTAGGTTTAGGGTACAGGATACGTTAACATACGTGTTACGTTTAGGGATAGGTTTAGGTTTAGGTTACGGTTTAGAGGTAGGGTACGGGTTAGGGTTAGGTTTAGGTTGACGGTTAGGGTTAGGGTTAGTGTTAGGGTATTGGTTAGGGTTAGGGTTGGGGTTAGGGTACGGGTTAGTATTAGGGTTAGGGTACGCGTTAGGGTTATGGTTAAAGTTAGGGTTAGGGTTAGGGTGTGGGTAAGGGTTCAGGTACGGTTAAGGGTTATGGTTAGGGTTAGGGTTAGGGTTAAGTTGAGGGTGCGGTTTAGGTTTAGAGTGTGGGTTAGGGTAAGGGTAGGGTTAAGGGTTATGGTTAGGGTTAGGGTTAGGGTTAAGTTTAGGGTGTGGTTTAGGGTTAGGGTTAGGGTTAGAGTACGGGTTTGGGTTAGTGTTAGGGTACGGGTTAGATATACCGTTTGGGTACGGTTAGGGTAAGGGTTAGGGTTAGGGTTAGGGTTAGGGATTAGGGTTAGAGTTAGGATTAGGCTACGGGATAGTGTTAGAGTACGGGTTAGGGTTAAGGTAAGTGTTAGGGGTAGGGTTATAGTACGGGTAAGGGATAGAGTTAGGGTTAGGTTTAGTGTTAGAGTACGGGTTAGGGTTAGTGTTAGGGTTAGGGTTAGTGTTAGGTTTAGTGTACGGATTGGGTTAGGGTTCGGGTTAGGGTTAGGGTACGGGTTAGGTTTAGGTTTAGGGTTCGGGCTAGGGTTAACATACGGGTTAAGTTTAGGGTTAGGATTAGGTTTAGGTTATGGGTTAGGGTTAGGGTACGTGTTAGGTTTAGGTTTAGGTGAGGGTTAGGGTTAGGGTTAGGGTACGGGTAAGGGTTATCGTTAGGGTTAGGGTTACGTTTAGGTTTAGGGTGCGGGTTAAGCTTAGGGTTAGGGTTAGGTTTAGCGCTAGGGTATGGGTTAGGGTTACTGTTAGGGTTTGGTTACGAGTTAGATTTAGGTTTAGTGTACGAGATAAGGTTAGGTACGTGTTAGGTCAAGGTTGAGAATTAGGTTTAGGGTACGGGTTAGGGTTAGGGTTAGGTTAAGTGTTAGGGTTAGGGTATGGGTTAGGTTTAGGGTACGGGTTAGGTTATGGGTTAGGGTTAGGGTCAGGGTTAGGGTTAGGGTTAGGGTATGAGTTAGGGTTAGGGTTAGGTTTAGGGTACGGGTTAGGGTTAGGGTTAGGTTTAAGGTATGGGTTAGGTTTAGGGTACGGGTTAGGGTTAGGTTCAGGGTTAGGGTTAGGGTACGAGTTAGGGTTAGGGTTAGAGTACGGGTTAGGGTTAGGGTTATGTTACGGGTTAGGGTTACAGTACGGGTTAGGTTTAGGGTGAGGGTTAGGGTTAGGGTTAGAGTACGGTTAGGTTTTGGGTTAGGGTTAGGGTTAGATTACGGGTTAGGGTTAGTGTTAGGTTTAGGGAAAGGGTTAGGTTTAGGGTTAGGGTACAGTTACGGGTTAGGGTTAGGGTTAGGGTTAGGGTACGGGTTAGGGTTAGAGTATGGTATAGGGTTAGCTTTAGGGTTAGAGTACCGGTTAAGTTTAGTGTTAGGGTTAGGGTTAGTGTTAGGGTACGGGTTAGGGTTAGAGTTTGGGTTAGGGTTAGGTTTAGGGTTAGGGTTAGGGTTAGAGTACGGTTTAGAGTTAGTGTTAGGTTTAGGGTTATTGTTAGGGTTAGTGTACGGATAGGGTTAGGGTTAGGGTTAGGTTTAGGGTACGGGTTAGGGTTAGGTTTAGGGTATGGGATAGGATTAGCCTATGGGTTAAGTTTAGGTTTAGGGTTAGGTTTAGGTTACGGGTTAGGGTTAGGGTACGGGTTATGTTTAGGGTTAGTGTAAGGGTTAGTGTTAGGGTACGGGTTAGGTTTAGAGTACGGGTTAGGTTTAGTGTTAGGGTTAGGGTTAGGGTTAGTGTATGGATAGTGTTAGGGTTAAGGTTAGGATTAGGGTGCGGGTTAGGGTTAGTGTACGGTTAGAGTTAGGGTTAGGGTTACGGTTAGTGTTAGGGTCACGGTACGGGTTAGGTTTAAGGTTACGGTATGGAATAGGGTTAGTGTACGTGTTAGGTCTAGGGTTAGTGTTAGGTTTTGTGTGCGGGTAAGGGTTAGGGTTTGGGTTAGGTTTAGGGTTAGGGTTAGGGTTAGGATTAGGGTTAAAGTTCGGGGTAGGGTTATTGTTAGGGTTAGGGTTAGGGTTAATGTACGGGTTAGGCTTAGGGTTAGGTTTAGGGTTAGGATACGGGTTAGGGTTTGGTTCAGTGTACGGGATATGTTTAGCGTACGGGTTAAGGTTAGGGTTAGGCTAGGGTTTAGGTTACGGGTTAGGGTTAGGGTACGGGTTAGGGTTAGGTTTAGGGTTAGGGCTAGGGTTAGGGTTAAAGTACCGGGTAGTTTTAGTGTTAGGGTCAGGGTTAGGGTTAATGTACGGGTTAGGCTTAGGGTTAGATTTAGGGTTAGGATACGGTTTAGGTTTAGATTCAGGGTTCGGAATAGGGTTAGCGTATGGGTTATCTTTATGGTTAGGGTTAGGTTTAGGTTACCGGTTAGGGTTAGGGTATGGGTTAGCGTTAGGTTTAGGGTCAGGTTTAGGGTTAGGGTTAGTGTTAGAGTACGGGTTAGGGTTAGGGTTGGGGTTAGGGTACGGGTTAGTTTTAGGGTTAGGGTGTAGTTTAGGGTTATGGTTAATGTTAGGGTTAGGGTTAGGGTATGGGTTAGGTTTAGGTTACGGTTAAGGGTTATGGTTTGTGTTAGGATTAGTGTTAAGTTTAAGGTGCGTGTTAGGGTTAGGGTTAGAGTAAGGGTTTGGGTTAGTGTTAGGGTACGGGTTAGGTTTACCGTTTGGGTACGGGTTAGGGTAAGGGTTAAGGTTAGGGTTAGGGGTTAGGGTTAGAGATAGGGTTAGGGTACGGGTAGGGTTAAGGTTTCGGTACGGGATAGGTTTAGTTTACGTGTTAGATCTAGGGTTAGGGTTAGGTTTAGTGTGCGGGTTAGGGTTAGGGTTAGGGTGCGTGTTAGGGTTAGGGTTTGGGTACGGGTTAGGGTTACGTTTAGGGTTAGGGTACGGGTTAGGTTTAGGGTTAGGATAAGGGTTAGTGTTAGGGTACGGGTTAGAGTTAGAGTACGGGTTAGGGTTAGGTTTAGGGTTAGCTTTAGGTTTAGAGTACCGGTTAGGGTTAGTGTTAGGGTTAGGGTTAGGGTTAGTGTACATATAGGGTTAGTGTTAGGGTTAGGGTTAGGGTATTAGTTAGGGTTAGGTTAGGGTACGGATTAGGGTTAGTGTACGCATTAAGATTAGGGTTAGGGTTAGGTTTAGGTTATGGGTTATGGTTAGGGTCCGGGTTAGGGTTAGGTTTAGGTGCGGGTTAGGGTTCGGGTTATGGTTAGGTTTAGGGTCAGGGTTAGTGTTAGGGATAGGGTTATGGCACGGGTTAGGGTTAGGGTTGGGGTTAGGGTACGGGTTAGGGTTAGGGTTGGGGTTAGGGTACGGGTTAGTTTTAGGGTTAGGGTACAGGTTAGGGTTACTTTTAAGGTTAGGGTTAGTGTTAGGGTATGGGTTAGGGTTAGGGTACCGGTTAGGGTTATGGTTAGGGTTAGGGTTAGGTTTAGGTTTAGGGAGCTGTTTAGGCTTAGAGTCAGGGTTTGGGTTACCCCTAGGGTATGTGTTAGGGTTACTGTTAGGGTTTGGGTACGGGTTAGGGTTAGTGTTAGGGTACAGGATAGGGTTGGGTACGGGTTAGGTCAAGGGTTAGGGTTAGGTTTAGGGTACGGGTTAGGGTTAGGGTTAGGTTTAGGGTTAGGGTTAGGGTTGGGGTTAGGTTTAGGGTACAGGTTAGGGTTAGGGTTAAGGTTAGCGTTATGGTTAATGTGGGTTAGGCTTAGGGTTAGATTTAGGGTTAGGATACGTTTAGGTTTAGATCAGGTTACGGGATAGGGTTAGTGTACGGGTTAATTTTAGGGTTAGGGTTAGGTTTAGGTTAAGGGTTAGGGTTAGGTTACGGGTTAGGGTTAGGTTTAGGGCCCGGGTTAGGCTTAGGGTTAGGGTTAGTGTAAGGGTTAGGGTTAGGCTACGAGTTAGGCTTAGGGTTACGTTTAGGGTACGGTTTATGGTTAGTGTTAGGGTCAGGGTTATGGTTAGGGTACGAGTTAGGGTTAGGGTTGGGGTACGGGTTAGGGTTAGGGTTATGTTACGGGTTAGGGTTACAGTACGGGTTAGGGTTAGGTTGAGGTTTATGGTTAGGGTAGAGTACGGTTAGGGTTAGGGTTAGGGTTAGGGTTAAGGAAAGGGTTAGGGTTAGCGTAGGGGTTAGAGTTAGGGTTAGGGTTAGGGTTAGGGTACGGGTTAGGGTTAGGTTTAGGGTACGGGCTAGGGTTAGCGTACGGTTTAAAATTAGGTTTAGGGTTAGGTTTAGGTTACGTGTTAGGGTTAGGGTATGAGTTAGGGTTAGGTTTAGGTGAGGGTTAGGGTTAGGATTAGGGTGAGGGTACGATTTAGTTTTAGGGTTAGGGTACGGGTCAGGGTTATGATTAAGGTTAGGGTTAGGTATAGGGTATGTGTTAGTGTTAGGGTACGGGTAAGGGTTATGGTTATGGTTAGGGTTAGGTTTAGGTTTAGGGTGTGGTTTAGGGTTAGGATTAGGTTTAGCGCTAGGCAATGGGTTAGGGTTATGGTTAGGGTTTTGGTACGGGTTAGGGTTAGGGTTAGGTTACTGGATAGGCTTGGGTACGGGTTAGGTCAAGGGTTACGGTTAGGTTTAAGGTACGGTTTAGTGTTAGGGTTAGCGTCAGTGTTAGGGTTAGGTTTAGGGTACGAGTTAGGGTTAAGTTTAGGTTTAGGGTACGGGTAGGGTTAGGGTTAGGGTTAGGGTACGGGTTAGGTTTAGGGTACAGTTTAGGGTATGGGTACGGGCTAAGGTAAGGGTTAGGTTACGGGTTAGGGTACGGGTTAGGGTTAGGGTCACAGTACGGGTTAGGGTTAGGTTGAGGGTTAGGGTTAGTGTTAGAGTACGGTTAGGGTTAGTGTTAGGGTTAGGGTTAGGGTTAGAGTATGGGTTAGGGTTAGTGTTAGGGTTAGGGTTAGTGTACGGATAGGGTTAGGGTTAGGTTTGTGTTAAGGTATGGGTTAGGGTTAGGCTTAGGGTACGGGATAGGGTATTGTACGGGTTAAATTTAGGGTTAGGGTTAGGTTTCGGTTACGGGTTAGGGTTAGGGTACGGGTTAAGGTTATGTTTAGGTGCGGGTTAAGTTTAGGGTACTGGTTAGGGTTAGTTTTAGGTCAGGGTTAGGGTTAGGGATAGGGTTATGGTATGGGTTAGGGTTAGGGTTGGGGTTAGGGTACGGGTTAATTTTACTGTTAGTTTACGGGTTAGGGTTACGGTTAATGTTAGGGTTAATTTTAGGGTATGGGTTAGTGTTAGGGTACGGGGTAGGGTTAGGTTTAGGGTCAGGGTTAGGGTTAGGGTTAGTGTTAGAGTACGGGTTAGGGTTAGGGTTTGGGTTAGGTTACGGGTTAGTTTTAGGGTTACGGTACAGGTTAGGTTTATGGTTAATGTTAGGGTTAGGGTTAGGGTATGGATTAGTTTTAGGTTACGGTTAAGGGTTATGGTTTGGGTTAGAATTAGTGTTAAGTTTAAGGTGCGGGTTAGGGTTAGGGTTAGAGTACGGGTTTGGGTTAGTGTTAGGGTACGGGTTAGGTTTACCGTTTGGGTACGGGTTAGGGTAAGGGTTAGGGTTAGGGTTAGGGGTTAGGATTAGAGTTAGGGTTAGGGTACGGGTAGGGTTAAGGTTTTGGTACGGGATAGGTTTAGTTTACGTGTTAGGTCTAGGGTTAGGGTTAGGTTTAGTGTGCGGGTTAGGGTTAGGGTTTGGGTACGTGTTAGGGTTAGGGTTTGGGTACGGGTTAGGGTTACTTTTAGGGTTAGGGTACGGGTTAGGTTCAGGGTTAGGGTAAGGGTTAGTGTTAGGGTACGGGTTAGAGTTAGAGTACGGGTTAGGGTTTGGTTTAGGGTTAGCTTTAGGGTTAGAGTACCGGTTAGGGTTAGTGTTAGGGTTAGGGTTAGGGTTAGTGTACGGATAGGGTAAGTGTTAGGGTTAGGGTTAGGGTATTAGTTAGGGTTAGGTTAGGGTACGGGATAGGGTTAGTGTACGCGTTAAGTTTAGGGTTAGGGTTAGGTTTAGGTTATGGGTTAGGGTTAGGGTCCGGGTTAGTGTTAGGTTTAGGGGCGGGTTAGGGTTAGGGTACGGGATATGGTTAGGTTTAGGGACAGGGTTAGGGTTAGGGATATGGTTATGGTACGGGTTTGGGTTAGGGTTGGGGTTAGGGTACGGGTTAGTTTTAGGGTTAGGGTATGGGTTAGGTTTATGGTTAAGGTTAGGGTTAGTGTTAGGGTATGGATTAGGGTTAGGGTACCGGTTAGGGTTATGGTTAGGGTTAGGGTTAGGTTTATGTTTAGGGAGCTTTAAGCTTAGAGTTAGGGTTTGGGTTAGTCCAAGTGTATGGGGTAGGGTTACTGTTAGGGTTTGGATACGGGTTAGGGTTAGTGTTAGGGTACGGGATAGGGTTGGGTATGGGTTAGGTCAAGGGTTAGGGTTAGGTTTAGGGTACGGGTTAGGGTTAGGGTTAGGTTTAGGGTTAGGGTTAGGGTATGGGTTAGGTTTAGGGTACAGGTTAGAGTTAGGGTTAATGTGGGTTAGGCTTAGGGTTAGATTTAGTGTTAGGATACGTTTAGGGTTAGGTTCAGGTTACGGGATAGGGTTAGCGTACGGGTTAACTTTAGGGTTAGGGTTAGGTTTAGTTTACGGTTTAGGGTTAGGGTACGGTTTAGGGTTAGGTTTATGGCCCGGGTTAGCCTTAGGGTTAGGGTTAGTGTAAGGGTTATTTTTAGGGTACGAGTTAAGGTTAGGGTTACATTTAGGGTACAGTTTATGGTTAGTGTTATGGTCAGGGTTATGGTTAGGGTACGAGTTAGGGTTAGGGTTGGGGTACGGGTTAGGGTTAGGGTTATGTTACGGGTTAGGGTTACAGTACGGGTTAGGGTTAGGTTGAGGGTTAGGGTTAGGGTTAGAGTACGGTTAGGGTTAGGGTTAGGGTTAGGTTTAGGGTTAGGGTTATTGTTAGGGAAAGGTTTAGGGTTAGCATAGGGGTTACAGTTAGGGTTGGGGTTACGGTTAGGGTACGGGTTAGGATTAGGTTTAGGGTACAGGCTAGGGTTAGCGTACGGTTTAAAATTAGGTTTAGGGTTAGGTTTAGGTTACGTGTTAGGGTTAGGGTATGGGTTAGGGTTAGGTTTAGGTGAGGGTTAGGGTTAGGATTAGGGTGAGGGTACGATTTAGTTTTAGGGTTAGGGTACGGGTCAGGGCTACGGTTAAGGTTAGGGTTAGGGTTAGGGTATGGGTTAGTGTTAGGATACGGGTAAGGGTTATGGTTAGGGTTAGGGTTAGGTTTAGGTTTAGGGTGTGGTTTAGGGTTAGGGTTAGGCTTAGCGCTCTGCAATGGGTTAGGGTTATGGTTAGGGTTTTGGTACGGGTTAGGGTTAGGGTTAGGTTATTGGATAGGTTTGGGTACAAGTTAGGTCAAGGGTTACGGTTAGGTTTAGGGTACGGTTTAGGGTTAGGGTTAGCGTCAGGGTTAGGGTTAGGGTTAGGGTACGATTTAGGGTTAGGTTTAGGATTAGGGTACGGGTAGGGTTAGGGTTAGGGTTAGGGTATGGGTTAGGTTTAGGGTACAGTTTAGGTACGGGTACGGGTTAGGGTTAGGGTTAGGGTACGGGTTTGAGTTTGGGTTAAGGTTAGGGTCACAGTAGGGGTTAGGGTTAGGTTGAGGGTTAGGGTTAGGGTTAGAGTAAGGTTAGGGTTAGGGTTAGGGTTAGGGTTAGAGTACGGATTAGGGTTAGTGTTAGTGTTAGGGTTAGGGTTAGTGTACGGATAGGGTTAGGGTTAGGTATGTGTTAGTGTATGGGTTAGGGTTAGGTTTAGGGTACGGGATAGGGTTAGTGTACGGGTTAAATTTAGGGTTAGGGTTAGGTTTAGGTTATGGGTTAGGGTTAGGGTACGGGATAGGGTTAGGTTTAGGTGTGGGTTAAGGTTAGGGTACTGGTTATGGTTAGGTTTAGGGTCAGGGTTAGGGTTAGGGATAGGGTTATGGTACGGGTTAGGGTTAGGGTTGGGGTTAGGGTACGGGTTAATTTTAGGGTTAGTGTACGGGTTAGGGATACGGTTAAGGTTAGGGTTAGTGTTAGGGTATGGGTTAGGGTTAGGGTAGGGGTAAGGGTTATGGTTAGGGTTAGGGTTACGTTTAGGTTTAGGGTGCGGTTTAGGCTTAGGGTTAGGGTTAGTGTTAGCGTAATGGTATGGTTTAGGGTTACTGTTAGGGTTTGGTTATGGGTTAGGGTTAGGTTTAAGGTATGAGATAGGGTTGGGTACGGGTTAGGTCAAGGGTTAGGGTTAGGTTTAGGGTACGCATTTGGGTTAGTGTTAGGTTAAGGTACGGGTTAGGTTTAGGGTTAGTTTTAGGGTACGCGTTATGTTTAGGGTTAGAGTCAGGGTTAGGGTTAGGGTTAGGGTATGAGTTAGTGTTAGTGTTAGGTTTAGGGTACGGGTTAGGTTTAGGGTCAGGGTTTGTGTTAGGGTAAGAGTTAGGGTTAGGGTTAGTGTATGCGTTAGGTTTAGGGTTATGTTATGGGTTAGGGTTACAGTATGGGTTAGAGTTAGTGTGAGGGTTAGGGTTAGGGTTAGAGTTCGGTGAGGGTTAGGGTTAGGGTTAGGGTTAGAGTACGGGTTAGGGTTAGGGTTAGGGTTAGGGTACGGGTTAGGGTTAGGTTTAGGGTCAGGATTAGCATTAGGAATAAGGTTATGGGACGGGTTTGGGTTAGGGTTGGGGTTAGGGTATGGGTTAGATTTAGGTTTAGGGTACGGGTCAGGTTTACGGTTAAGGTTAGGGTTAGGGTTAGGGTATGGTTTAGGGTTAGGGTACGTGTAAGGGTTATGGTTAGTGTTAGGTTTAGTTTTAGGGTGCGGGTTAGGTTTAGGGTTAGGGTTAGAGTACAGGATAGGGTTGGCTATGTGTTAGGTCAAGGGTTAGGGTTAGTTTTAGGGTACGGGTTAGGGTTAGGGTTAGGTTTAGGGTTAGGGTTAGGGTATGGGTTAAGTTTAGGGTACGAGTTAGGGTTAGGGTTAGGGTCAGGTTTAGGGTTAGGGTTAGGGTACGAGTTAGGGTTAGGGTTAGGTTTAGTGTACGGGTTAGTTTTAGGGTTAGGGTTAGGGTACGGTTTAGGTTTAGGTTACGGTTTAGGGTTAGTGTTAGGTTCAGGGTTAGGGTTAGGGTTCGAGTTAGGGTTAGGTTTAGGGTAGTTTAAGGGTTAGGGTTATGTTATGGGTTAGTGTTACAGTACGGGTTAGGGTTACGGTGAGGGTTAGGGTTAGGGTTAGAGTACGGTTAGGGTTAGGGTTAGGGTTAGCGTTAGAGTTGGAGTACGGGTTAGGGTTAGTGTTAGGGTTAGGGAAAAGTTTAGGGTTAGGGTTAGGGTACGGTTTAGGGTTAGGGTTAGGATTATGGTTACAGTACGGAGTAGGGTTAGTGTTAGGGTTAGGGTTAATGTATGGGTTAGGCTTAGGGTTAGGTTTAGGGTTAGGTTACGATTAGGGTTAGGTTTAGGGTACGGGATACGTTAACATACGTGTTACGTTTAGGGATAGGTTTAGGTTTAGGTTACGGTTTAGAGGTAGGGTACGGGTTAGGGTTAGGTTTAGGTTGTCGGTTAGGGTTAGGGTTAGTGTTAGGGTATTGGTTAGGGTTAGGGTTGGGGTTAGGGTACGGGTTAGTATTAGGGTTAGGGTACGCGTTAGGGTTATGGTTAAAGTTAGGGTTAGGGTTAGGGTGTGGGTAAGGGTTCAGGTACGGTTAAGGGTTATGGTTAGGGTTAGGGTTAGGGTTAAGTTGAGGGTGCGGTTTAGGTTTAGAGTGTGGGTTAGGGTAAGGGTAGGGTTAAGGGTTATGGTTAGGGTTAGGGTTAGGGTTAAGTTTAGGGTGCGGTTTAGGGTTAGGGTTAGGGTTAGAGTACGGGTTTGGGTTAGTGTTAGGGTACGGGTTAGATATACCGTTTGGGTACGGTTAGGGTAAGGGTTAGGGTTAGGGTTAGGGTTAGGGATTAGGGTTAGAGTTAGGATTAGGCTACGGGATAGTGTTAGAGTACGGGTTAGGGTTAAGGTAAGTGTTAGGGGTAGGGTTATAGTACGGGTAAGGGATAGAGTTAGGGTTAGGTTTAGTGTTAGAGTACGGGTTAGGGTTAGTGTTAGGGTTAGGGTTAGTGTTAGGTTTAGTGTACGGATTGGGTTAGGGTTCGGGTTAGGGTTAGGGTACGGGTTAGGTTTAGGTTTAGGGTTCGGGCTAGGGTTAACGTACGGGTTAAGTTTAGGGTTAGGGTTAGGTTTAGGTTATGGGTTAGGGTTAGGGTACGTGTTAGGTTTAGGTTTAGGTGAGGGTTAGGGTTAGGGTACGGGTAAGGGTTATCGTTAGGGTTAGGGTTACGTTTAGGTTTAGGGTGCGGGTTAAGCTTAGGGTTAGGGTTAGGTTTAGCGCTAGGGTATGGGTTAGGGTTACTGTTAGGGTTTGGTTACGGGTTAGATTTAGGTTTAGTGTACGAGATAAGGTTAGGTACGTGTTAGGTCAAGGTTGAGAATTAGGTTTAGGGTACGGGTTAGGGTTAGGGTTAGGTTAAGTGTTAGGGTTAGGGTATGGGTTAGGTTTAGGGTACGGGTTAGGTTATGGGTTAGGGTTAGGGTCAGGGTTAGGGTTAGGGTTAGGGTATGAGTTAGGGTTAGGGTTAGGTTTAGGGTACGGGTTAGGGTTAGGGTTAGGTTTAAGGTATGGGTTAGGTTTAGGGTACGGGTTAGGGTTAGGTTCAGGGTTAGGGTTAGGGTACGAGTTAGGGTTAGGGTTAGAGTACGGGTTAGGGTTAGGGTTATGTTATGGGTTAGGGTTACAGTACGGGTTAGGTTTAGGGTGAGGGTTAGGGTTAGGGTTAGAGTACGGTTAGGTTTTGGGTTAGGGTTAGGGTTAGATTACGGGTTAGGGTTAGTGTTAGGTTTAGGGAAAGGGTTAGGTTTAGGGTTAGGGTACAGTTACGGGTTAGGGTTAGGGTTAGGGTTAGGGTACGGGTTAGGGTTAGAGTATGGTATAGGGTTAGCTTTAGGGTTAGAGTACCGGTTAAGTTTAGTGTTAGGGTTAGGGTTAGTGTTAGGGTACGGGTTAGGGTTAGAGTTTGGGTTAGGGTTAGGTTTAGGGTTAGGGTTAGGGTTAGAGTACGGTTTAGAGTTAGTGTTAGGTTTAGGGTTATTGTTAGGGTTAGTGTACGGATAGGGTTAGGGTTAGGGTTAGGTTTAGGGTACGGGTTAGGGTTAGGTTTAGGGTATGGGATAGGATTAGCCTATGGGTTAAGTTTAGGTTTAGGGTTAGGTTTAGGTTACCGGTTAGGGTTAGGGTACGGGTTATGTTTAGGGTTAGTGTAAGGGTTAGTGTTAGGGTACGGGTTAGGTTTAGAGTACGGGTTAGGTTTAGTGTTAGGGTTAGGGTTAGGGTTAGTGTATGGATAGTGTTAGGGTTAAGGTTAGGATTAGGGTGCGGGTTAGGGTTAGTGTACGGTTAGAGTTAGGGTTAGGGTTACGGTTAGTGTTAGGGTCACGGTACGGGTTAGGTTTAAGGTTACGGTATGGAATAGGGTTAGTGTACGTGTTAGGTCTAGGGTTAGTGTTAGGTTTTGTGTGCGGGTAAGGGTTAGGGTTTGGGTTAGGTTTAGGGTTAGGGTTAGGGTTAGGATTAGGGTTAAAGTTCGGGGTAGGGTTATTGTTAGGGTTAGGGTTAGGGTTAATGTACGGGTTAGGCTTAGGGTTAGGTTTAGGGTTAGGATACGGGTTAGGGTTTGGTTCAGTGTACGGGATATGTTTAGCGTACGGGTTAAGGTTAGGGTTAGGCTAGGGTTTAGGTTACGGGTTAGGGTTAGGGTACGGGTTAGGGTTAGGTTTAGGGTTAGGGCTAGGGTTAGGGTTAAAGTACCGGGTAGTTTTAGTGTTAGGGTCAGGGTTAGGGTTAATGTACGGGTTAGGCTTAGGGTTAGATTTAGGGTTAGGATACGGTTTAGGTTTAGATTCAGGGTTCGGAATAGGGTTAGCGTATGGGTTATCTTTATGGTTAGGGTTAGGTTTAGGTTACCGGTTAGGGTTAGGGTATGGGTTAGCGTTAGGTTTAGGGTCAGGTTTAGGGTTAGGGTTAGTGTTAGAGTATGGGTTAGGGTTAGGGTTGGGGTTAGGGTACGGGTTAGTTTTAGGGTTAGGGTGTAGTTTAGGGTTATGGTTAATGTTAGGGTTAGGTTTATGGTATGGGTTAGGTTTAGGTTACGGTTAAGGGTTATGGTTTGTGTTAGGATTAGTGTTAAGTTTAAGGTGCGGGTTAGGGTTAGGGTTAGAGTAAGGGTTTGGGTTAGTGTTAGGGTACGGGTTAGGTTTACCGTTTGGGTACGGGTTAGGGTAAGGGTTAGGGTTAGGGTTAGGGGTTAGGGTTAGAGATAGGGTTAGGGTACGGGTAGGGTTAAGGTTTCGGTACGGGATAGGTTTAGTTTACGTGTTAGATCTAGGGTTAGGGTTAGGTTTAGTGTGCGGGTTAGGGTTAGGGTTAGGGTGCGTGTTAGGGTTAGGGTTTGGGTATGGGTTAGGGTTACGTTTAGGGTTAGGGTACGGGTTAGGTTTAGGGTTAGGATAAGGGTTAGTGTTAGGGTACGGTTTAGAGTTAGAGTACGGGTTAGGGTTAGGTTTAGGGTTAGCTTTAGGTTTAGAGTACCGGTTAGGGTTAGTGTTAGGGTTAGGGTTAGGGTTAGTGTACATATAGGGTTAGTGTTAGGGTTAGGGTTAGGGTATTAGTTAGGGTTAGGTTAGGGTACGGATTAGGGTTAGTGTACGCATTAAGATTAGGGTTAGGGTTAGGTTTAGGTTATGGGTTATGGTTAGGGTCCGGGTTAGGGTTAGGTTTAGGTGCGGGTTAGGGTTCGGGTTATGGTTAGGTTTAGGGTCAGGGTTAGTGTTAGGGATAGGGTTATGGCACGGGTTAGGGTTAGGGTTGGGGTTAGGGTACGGGTTAGGGTTAGGGTTGGGGTTAGGGTACGGGTTAGTTTTAGGGTTAGGGTACAGGTTAGGGTTACTTTTAAGGTTAGGGTTAGTGTTAGGGTATGGGTTAGGGTTAGGGTACCGGTTAGGGTTATGGTTAGGGTTAGGGTTAGGTTTAGGTTTAGGGAGCTGTTTAGGCTTAGAGTCAGGGTTTGGGTTACCCCTAGGGTATGTGTTAGGGTTACTGTTAGGGTTTGGGTACGGGTTAGGGTTAGTGTTAGGGTACAGGATAGGGTTGGGTACGGGTTAGGTCAAGGGTTAGGGTTAGGTTTAGGGTACGGGTTAGGGTTAGGGTTAGGTTTAGGGTTAGGGTTAGGGTATGGGTTAGGTTTAGGGTACAGGTTAGGGTTAGGGTTAAGGTTAGCGTTATGGTTAATGTGGGTTAGGCTTAGGGTTAGATTTAGGGTTAGGATACGTTTAGGTTTAGATTAGGTTACGGGATAGGGTTAGTGTACGGGTTAATTTTAGGGTTGGGGTTAGGTTTAGGTTAAGGGTTAGGGTTAGGTTACGGGTTAGGGTTAGGTTTAGGGCCCGGGTTAGGCTTAGGGTTAGGGTTAGTGTAAGGGTTAGGGTTAGGCTACGAGTTAGGCTTAGGGTTACGTTTAGGGTACGGTTTATGGTTAGTGTTAGGGTCAGGGTTATGGTTAGGGTACGAGTTAGGGTTAGGGTTGGGGTACGGGTTAGGGTTAGGGTTATGTTACGGGTTAGGGTTACAGTACGGGTTAGGGTTAGGTTGAGGGTTAGGGTTAGGGTAGAGTACGGTTAGGGTTAGGGTTAGGGTTAGGGTTAAGGAAAGGGTTAGGGTTAGCGTAGGGGTTAGAGTTAGGGTTAAGGTTAGGGTTAGGGTACGGGTTAGGGTTAGGTTTAGGGTACGGGCTAGGGTTAGCGTACGGTTTAAAATTAGGTTTAGGGTTAGGTTTAGGTTACGTGTTAGGGTTAGGGTATGAGTTAGGGTTAGGTTTAGGTGAGGGTTAGGGTTAGGATTAGGGTGAGGGTACGATTTAGTTTTAGGGTTAGGGTACGGGTCAGGGTTATGGTTAGGGTTAGGGTTAGGTTTAGGTTTAGGGTGTGGTTTAGGGTTAGGATTAGGTTTAGCGCTAGGCAATGGGTTAGGGTTATGGTTAGGGTTTTGGTACGGGATAGGGTTAGGGTTAGGTTACTGGATAGGCTTGGGTACGGGTTAGGTCAAGGGTTACGGTTAGGTTTAGGGTACGGTTTAGTGTTAGGGTTAGCGTCAGTGTTAGGGTTAGGTTTAGGGTACGAGTTAGGGTTAAGTTTAGGTTTAGGGTACGGGTAGGGTTAGGGTTAGGGTTAGGGTACGGGTTAGGTTTAGGGTACAGTTTAGGGTATGGGTACGGGCTAAGGTTAGGGTTAGGTTACGGGTTAGGGTACGGGTTAGGGTTAGGGTCACAGTACGGGTTAGGGTTAGGTTGAGGGTTAGGGTTAGTGTTAGAGTACGGTTAGGGTTAGTGTTAGGGTTAGGGTTAGGGTTAGAGTACGGGTTAGGGTTAGTGTTAGGGTTAGGGTTAGTGTACGGATAGGGTTAGGGTTAGGTTTGTGTTAAGGTATGGGTTAGGGTTAGGCTTAGGGTACGGGATAGGGTATTGTACGGGTTAAATTTAGGGTTAGGGTTAGGTTTCGGTTACGGGTTAGGGTTAGGGTACGGGTTAGGGTTATGTTTAGGTGCGGGTTAAGTTTAGGGTACTGGTTAGGGTTAGTTTTAGGTCAGGGTTAGGGTTAGGGATAGGGTTATGGTATGGGTTAGGGTTAGGGTTGGGGTTAGGGTACGGGTTAATTTTACTGTTAGTGTACGGGTTAGGGTTACGGTTAATGTTAGGGTTAATTTTAGGGTATGGGTTAGTGTTAGGGTACGGGTAAGGGTTATGGTTAGGGTTAGGGTTATGTTTAGGTTTAGGGTGCGGTTTAGGCTTAGGGTTAGGGTTAGGGTTAGCGTAATGGTATGTTTTAGGGTTACTGTTAGGGTTTGGGTATGGGTTAGGGTTAGGTTTAGGGTACGCGTTTGGGTTAGTGTTAGGTTAAGGTACGGGTTAGGTTTAGGGTTAGTTTTAGGGTACGGGTTAGGTTTAGGGTTAGGGTCAGGGGTAGGGTTAGGGTATGAGTTACGGTTAGTGTTAGGTTTAGGGTACGGGTTAGGTTTAGGGTTAGGTTTAGGGTACGGGTTAGGTTTAGGGAACGGGTTAGGACTAGGGTCAGGTTTTCTGTTAGGGTACGAGTTAGGGTTAGGTTTAGTGTATGCGTTAGGTTTAGGGTTATGTTAAGGGTTAGGGTTACAGTATGGGTTAGAGTTAGGGTGAGGGTTAGGGTTAAGGTTAGAGTTCGGTTAGGGTTAGGGTTAGGATTAGGGTTAGAGTACGGGTTAGGGTTAATGTTAGGTTGAGGGAAAGGTTTAGTTTTAGGGTTAGGGTACGTGTTAGGGTTAGGGTTATGGTTAGAATACGGGGTAGGGTTAGTGTTAGGGTTAGGGTTAGGGTTAATGTACGGGTTAGGCTTAGGGTTAGGTTTAAGGTTAGGTTACGGGTTAGGTTAGGTTTAGGATTAGTGTAAGGGTTAGGGTTAGGTTTAGTGTCAGTGTTAGGGTTAGGGTTAGTGTTAGGGCATGGGTTAGGTTTAGGGCTGGGGTTAGGGTGCAGGTTAGTTTTAGGGTTAGGTTAAGGGTTAGGGTTATGGTTAAGGTTAGGGTTAGGTTTAGGATATGAGTTAGGGTTAGATTACGGTTAAGGGTTATGGTTTGGGTTAGGGTTAGGGTTAAGTTTAGGGTGCAGGTTAGGGTTAGGGTCAGTGTTAGGGTTAGTTTTAGGGTACGGGTAAGGGTTAGTGTTAGGGTACGGTTAGGGTTAGAGTACGGGTTAGGGTTAGGGTTAGGGTTAGGGTTAGAGTACAGGTTAGGATTAGTGTTAGTTGAGGGTTAGGGTTAGGTTTAGTGTACGGATAGGGTTAGGGTTAGGGTTAGTGTTAGGGTTCGGGTTAGGGTAAGGTTTAGGTTTACGGGTTAGGGTTAGGGTTAGGGTTAGGGTTAGGGTACGGGTTAGGTTTAGGGTATGGGTTAGGGTTAGGGTTAGGGTCAGGTTTAGGGTTAGTGTTAGGGTACAAGTTAGGGTTAGGGTTAGGGTACAGGTTAGGGTTAGGGTTATGGTACGGGTTTGGGTTAGAGTACGGTTAGGGTTAGGGTTAGGGTTAGGGTGAGAATACGGTTTAGGGTTAATGTTAGGGTTAGGGTTAGGTTTAGGGTTAGGATACAATTTAGGGTTAGGGTTAGTGTTAGAGTACGGGGTAGGGTTAGTGTTAGGGTTAGGGTTAGGGTTAATGTACGGGTTAGGCTTAGGGTTAGGTTTAGGGTTAGGATACGTGTTAGGCTTAGGTTTAATGTACGCGATAGGGTTAGCGTACGGGTTAAGTTTAGGATTAGGGTTAGGTTAAGGTTACGGGTTAGGGTTAGGGTACGGGTTAGGGTTAGTGTTAGTGTGCGGGTTAGGGTTAGGATTAGAGTTTGGGTACCGTTATGGTTACGTTTACGGTTAGGGTACGGGTTAGGTTTAGGGTTAGGGTAAGGGTTAATGTTAGGGTACGGGTTAGGGTTAGAGTAAGGGTTAGGGTTAGGTTTAGGGTTAGGGTTAGGGTTAGAGTACGGGTTAGGGTTAGTGTTAGGGATAGGGTTTGTGTTAGTGTGTGGATAGGGTTAGGGTTAGGTTTAGGGTACGGTTTAGGGTTACGTTTAGAGTACCGGATAGGGTTAGTGTACGGGTTAAGTTAGGGTTAGGGTTAGGTTTAGG
The DNA here is from genome assembly GCA_032313775.1 of Urocyon cinereoargenteus. NCBI lineage: Eukaryota > Metazoa > Chordata > Mammalia > Carnivora > Canidae > Urocyon > Urocyon cinereoargenteus. The sequence goes on from JAVLSZ010000026.1 coordinate 106,943, forward strand.
GTACGAGTTAGGGTTAGGGTTAGGGTACGGGTTAGAGTACGGTTTATGTTACGGGTTAGGGTTACAGTTCGGGTTAGGGTTAAGGTGAGGTTTAGGGTTATGGTTAGAGTACGGTTAGGGTTAGGGTTAGGGTTAGGGTTAGGGTTAGGGTTAGGATTATGTTAGGGAAAGGGTTAGGGTAGGGTTAGGGTATGGGTTAGGTTTAGGGTCAGGGTAAGAGTTAGGGTTAGTGTTAGGGTATGGGTTAGGGTTAGGGTTGGGGTTAGGGTACGGGTTAGTTTTAGGTTTAGGGTACATGTTAGGGTTACGGTTAAATTTAGGGTTATGTTACGGTGTGGGTTAGGGTTAGGATACGGTTAAGGGTTATGGTTATGGTTAGGGTTATGGTTATGTTTAGATTTCGGTTTAGGGTTAGGGTTCGGGTTAGGGTTAGAGTACGGGTTTGATTTAGTGTTAGGGCACAGGATAGGTTTACCGTTTGGGTAAGGGTTAGGGCAAGGGTTAGGGTTAGTGTTAGGGTACGAGTTAGGGTTAGGGTTAGGTTTAGGGTACTGGTTATGGGTTAGTGTTAGGGTTAGGGATACAGTACAGGTTAGTGTTAGGGTGAGGGTTAGGGTTAGGTTTAGAGTACGGGTTAGGGTTAGTGTTAGAGTTAGGGTTAGGGTTAGGGTTAGAGTGCGGGTTAGTGTTAATGTTAGGGTTAGTGTAAGGGTTAGGGTTAGGGTTAAGGTACGTTTTAGGGTTAGGGTTAGGGTTAGGGTTAGAGTACGGTGTAGGGTTAGTGTTAGGCTTAGGGTTAGGTTTAGGGTTAGGTTTAGGGTTAGGGTTAGGGTTAGGGTTAAATTACGGGGTAGGGTGAGTGTTAGGGTTAGGTTTAGGGGTAATGTACAGGTTAGGCTTAGGGTTAGGTTTGTTTAGGATACGGGTTAGGGTTAGGTTTAGATTACAGGATAGGGTTAGTGTACGGGTTAAGTTTAGGGTTCGGGTTAGGTTTAGGTTACGGGTTAGGGTTAGGGTACGGGTTAGGGTTAGGTTTATGGTGCGGGTTAGGGTTAGGATTAGGGGTAGTGTACAGGTTAGGGTTAGGTTTAGGGTCAGGGTTAGGGTTAGAGTACGGGTTTGGGTTAGTGTTAGGGTACGGGTTAGGTTTATCGTTTGGGTAAGGGTTAGGGTAAGGGTTAGGGTTAGGGTTAGTGTTAGGGTTTAGGGTTAGATTTACGGTTAGGCTACAGGATAGGGTTAAAGTATGGGTTCGGGTTAAAGTTAGGTTTGGGTTAGGGTTATAGTACAGGTTAGGGTTAGAGTTAGGGTTATATTTAGGGTTAGAGTACGGGTTAGGGTTAGTGTGAGGGTTAGGGTTAGTGTTAGGGTATGGGTTAGGGTTAGAGAATGGGTTAGGGTTAGGTTTAGGGTTAAGTTTACGTTTAGAGTATGGGTTAGGGTTAGTGTTAGGTTTAGGGTTAGGGTTAGGGTTAGTGTACGGACCGGGTTCGGGTTAAGTTTAGGGTTAGGGTACTGGTTAGGGTTAGGTTTAAGTTACGGGATAGGGTTAGGTTTAGGTGAGGGTTAGTGTTAGGGTTAGGTTTAGGGTTAGGGTACAGGTTAGGGTTAGGTTTAGGGTCAGGGTTTGCTTTAGGGATAGGGTTATGGGACGGGTTAGGGTTAGGGTTGGGGTTAGGGTACGGGTTAGTTTTAGGGTTAGGATACGGGTCAGGGTTACATTTAAGGTTAGGGTTATGGTTAGGGTATGGGTTAGGGTTATGGTACAAGTAAGTGTTATGGTTAGGGTTAGGGTTAGTTTTAGGTTTAGGGTGCGGGTTAGGGTCAGGGTTAGTGTTAGGGTATGAGTTACGGTTAGGGTTAGGTTTAGGTTACGGGTTAGGGTTAGGGTACGGGTCATGTTTAAGGTATGGGTTAGGGTTAGGGTTAGGGTCAGGGTTAGGTTTAGGGTTAGCGTATGAGTTAGGGTTAGGGTTAGGTTTAGGCTACGGGTTAGTGTTAGGGTAATGTTAGAGTATGGGTTAGGTTTAGTGTACGGGTTAGGGTTAGGGTCAGGGTTAGGGTTAGGGTACGAGTTAGGTTTAGGGTTTGGGTACGGGTTAGGGTTAGGATTATGTTACGGGTTAGGGTTACAGTACTCGTTAGGGTTAGGGTGAGTTTAGTTTTAGGTTTAGAGTACGAGTAGGGTTAGGGTTAGGGTTAGGGTTAGAGTACTGACTAAGCTTAGTGTTAGTGTTAGGGTTAGGGAAAGAGTTAGGGTTAGGGTGAGGGTATGGGTTAGGTTTAGGGTTAGGGTTAGGTTAGGGTTAGAGTACGGGTAGGGTTAGTGTTAGGGTTAGGGTGAGGGTTAAATTACGGGTTAGACTTAGGGTTAGGTTTAGGGTTAGGTTACGGGTTAGGGTTAGGTTTAGGGTATGGGATAGGGTTAGTGTACGGGTTAAGTTTAGGGTTAGCTTTAGGTTTAGGTTACGGGTTAGGGTTAAGGTACGGGTTAGGGTTAGGTTTAGGGTGCGGGTTAGGTTTAGGGTTAGTTTTAGGGTATGGGTTAGGGTTAGAGTAGGGGTTAGGCTATGCGTTAATTAGGGTTAGGGTACGTGTTAAGGTTACGGTTAAATTTAGGGTTAAGTTAGGGTGTGGTTTAGGGTTAGGGTACGGTTAAGGGTTATGGTTAGGGATAGGGTTATGTTTAGATTGCGGTTTAGGTTTAGGGTTAGGGTTAGGGTTAGAGTATGGGTTTGGGTTAGTGTTAGGGTATGGGTTAGGTTTACCGTTTGGGTACGGGCAGGGTAAGGGTTAGGGTTAGGTTTAGGGTTAGGGGTTAGGGTTAGAGTTAGGGTTAGGTTTAGGGTTAGAGTACGGTTTAGGGTTAGTGTGAGGGTTAGGGTTAGTGTTAGGGTATGGGTTAGGGTTAGTGTACGGGTTAGGGTTAGGCTTAGGGGTAAGTTTAGGGTAGGAGTACGGGTTAGGGTTAGTATTAGGGTTAGGGTTAGGGTTATGGTTAGTGTACGATCGGGCTCGGGTTAGGGTTAGGGTTAGTGTACGGGTTAGGTTTATGTTTAAGGTATGGGATAGGGTTAGGCTTAGGTGAGGGTTAGTGTTAGGGTTAGGGTTAGGGTTAGGGTTAGGGTACGGGTTAGGGTTAGGTTTAGGGTCAGGGTTTGCATTAGGGATAGGGTTATGGTAAGGGTTAGGTTAGGCTTGTGGTTAGGGTATGGGAAAGTGTTATGGTTAGGGTTATGGTTAGTTTTAGGTTTAGGGTCCGGGTTAGGGTCAGGGATAGGGTTAGGGTACGAGTTAGGGTTAGGGTTAGTTTAAGGGTATGGGTTAGGGTTAGGGTTAGATTTAGGGTACGGGTTAGGTTTAAGGTATGGGTTAGGGTTAGGGTTAGGGTTAGGGTATGAGTTAGGGTTAGGGTACGGGTTAGAGTTAGGGGTATGTTACGGGTTAGGGTTACAGCATGGATTAGGGTTAGGGTGAGTGTTAGTGTTAGGGTTAGAGTACGAGTTGGGTTAGAGTTAGGGTTAGGGTTAGCGTTAGAGTACGGAGTAAGGTTAGTGTTAGTGTTAGGGTTAGGTTTAATGTACGGGTTAGACTTAGGGTTAGGTTTAGGGTTAGGTTACGGGTTAGGGTTAGGTTTAGGGTATGGGATAGGGTTAGTGTACGGGTTAAGTTTAGGGTTAGCTTTAGGTTTAGGTTACGGGTTAGGGTTAGGGTACGTGTTAGGGTTAGGTTTAGGGTGTGGGTTAGGGTTAGGGTTAGGTTTAGTGTACAGGTTAGGGTTAGGTTTACGGTCAGGGTTAGGGGTAGGGTTAGTGTTAGCGTATGGGTTAGGGTACGGTTTAGTTTTAGGTTTAGGGTACGGATTAGGGTTACAGTTAATGTTCGGGTTAGGGTTAGGGTGTGGGTTAGGGTTAGGGTACGGTTAAGGGTTATGGTTAGGGTTAGGGTTAGGGTTAAGTTTCGGGTGCAGTTTAGGTTTAGGGTACGAGTCAGGGTTACGGTTAGAGCACGGGTTTGGGTTAGTGTTAGGGTATGGGTTAGGTTTACCGTTTGGGTACGGGTTAGGGTAAGGGTTAGGTTTAGGGTTTAGGGTTAGAGTTAGGGATAGGCTACGGGATAGGTTTAGAGTACGGGTTAGTATTAGGGTTAGCGTTAGGGTTAGGGTTAGGGTTATTGTACGGGTTAGGATTAGAGTTAGGGTTAGGGTACGGGTTAGGTTTAGGGTACGGGTTAGGTTTAGGGTTAGGGTCAGTGTTAGGGTTAGGTTTAGAGTACGATTTAGGTTTAGGGTTAGGTTTAGTGTACGGGTTAGGGTTAGGGTTAGGGTTAGGTTACGGGTTAGGTTTAGGGTACAGGTTAGGGTTAAGGTTATGGTACGTGTTAGGGTTACAGTACGGGTTAGTGTTAGGGTGAGGATTAGGGTTAGGGTTAGAGTACGGTTAGGGATAGGAACAGGGATAGGTTTAGTGTACGAGTTAGGTTTAGGTTTAGGGTACGGTTTAGGGTTAGGGTTATGGTACGGGTTAGTGTTACAGTACGGGTTAGTGTTATGGTGAGGGTTAGGGTTAGGGTTAGAGAACGGTTAGGGTTAGGGTTAGAGTATGGGTTAGGTTTAGTGTTAGGGTTAGGGTTAGGGTTAGGTTTAGAGTACGGGGTAGGGTTAGTGTTAGTGTCAGGGTTAGGGTTAATGTACGGAATAGGCTTAGGGTTAGGTTTAGGGTTAGGATAAGAGTTAGGGTTAGGTTTAGGGTACGGGATAGGGTTAGCGTACGGGTTAAGTTTAGGGTTAGGGTTAGGTTTAGGTTACGGGTTAAGGTTAGGGTACGGATTAGGGTTAGGTTTAGGGTGAGGGTTTTGTTTAGGGTTATGGTTAGTGTAAGGTTTAGGGTTAGGTTTAGTGTCAGGGTTAGGGTTAGCGTTAGTGTTAGGGTACGGGTTAGTTTTAGGGTTAAGGTACGGGTTAGGGTTAGGTTTAGGGTTAGGGTTAGGTTTAGAGTACGGGTTAGGGTTAGTGTTAGTGTCAGGGTTAGGGTTAGTGTACGGATAGGGTTAGGGTTAGGTTTAGGGTACGGGTTAAGTTTAGGTTTAGGGATAGAGTCATGGTACAGTTTAGGGTTAGGGTTGGGGTTAGGGTACGGGTTAGTTTTATGGTTAGGGTACGTGTTAGGGTTACGGTTAAAGTTAGGGTTAGTGTTAGGGTATGGGTTAGGGTTATGGTACGGGTAAGGTTTATGGTTAGGGTTAGGGTTACGTTTAGGTTTAGGGTGCGGTTTAGGCTTAGGGTTAGGGTTAGGGTTAGTGCTATGGTATGGGTGAGGGTTACTGTTAGGGTTTGGGTACGGGTTAGGGTTAAGTTTAGGGTATGAGACAGGGTTGGGTACGGGTTAGGTCAAAGGTTAGGGTTCGGTTTAGCGTATGGTTTAGGGTTCGGGTTAGGTTTAGGGTTAGGTTTAGTGTAAGGGTTTAGTTTAGGGTTAGGGTTTGAGTTACGGTACGGGTTAGGGTTAAGGTTCTGGTACGGGATAGGGTTAGTGTACGTGTTAGGTCTAGGGTTAGGGTTAGGTTTAGTGTGCGGGTTAGGGTTAGGTTTAGGGTACATGTTAGGGTTAGGGTTTGGGTACGGGTTATGGTTAGAGTAAGGGTTAGACTTAGGTTTAGGGTTAGGGTTAGGGTTAGAGTACGGGTTAGGGTTAGTGTTAGGGATAGGTTTAGTGTTAGTGTGCGGATAGGGTTAGGGTTAGGTTTAGCGTATGGTTTAGGTTACGGTTTAGGGTACGAGATAGGGTTAGTGTATGGGTTAAGTTTAGGGTTAGGGTTAGGTTTAGGGTACGAGTTAGGGTTAGGGTTTGGGTACGGGTTAGGGTGTGGGTATGTTACGGTTTAGGGTTACAGTACGGGTTAGGGTTAGGGTGAGGTTTAGGGTTATGGTTAGAGTACGGTAAGGGTTAGGGTTAGGGTTAGGGTTAGGGTTAGAGTACGGGTTAGGGTTAGTGTTAGGGTTAGGGAAAGGGTTAGGGTAGGGTTAGGGTGTGGGTTAGGTTTAAGGTTAGGGTTAGGTTAGGGTTAGAGTACGGGGTAGTTTTAATGTTAGGGTAGGCTGAGGGGAAAAGTACGGGTTAGGCTTAGGGTTAGGTTTAGGGTTAGGTTACGGGTTAGGGTTAGATTTAGGGTACAGAATAGGTTTAGCGTATGGTTTAAGTTTAGTGTTAGGGTTAGGTTTAGGTTATGGGTTAGGGTTAGGGTTAGTGTAGAGGTTAGGGTTAGGTTTAGGGTCAGGGTTAGGTTTAGGGTTAGTTTGAGGGTATGGGTTAGGGTTAGAGTAGGGATTAGGGTACACGTTAGTTTTAGGGTTAGGGTACGTGTTAGGGTTACGGTTAAATTTAGGGTTATGTTAGGGTGTGGGTTAGGGTTAGGGTACGGTTAAGGGTTATGGTTAGGGATAGGGTTATGTTTTGATTGCGGTTTAGGGTTAGGGTTAGAGTTAGGGTTAGGTTTAGGGTTAGAGTACGGATTAGGGTTAGTGTGAGGGTTAGGGTTAGTGTTAGGGTACGGGTTAGGGTTAGTGTATGGGTTAGGGTTAGGTTTAGGGTTAAGTTTAGGGTTAGAGTACAGGTTAGGGTTAGTGTTAGTGTTAGGGTTAGGGTTAGGGTTAGTGTACGATCGGGCTCGGGTTAGGGTTAGGGTTAGTGTACGGGTTAGGTTTTGGTTTAAGGTTCGGGATAGGTTTAGGTTTAGGTGAGGGTTAATGTTAGGGTTAGTGTTAGGGTTAGGGTACGGGTTAGGGTTAGGTTTAGGGTCAGGGTTTGCGTTAGGGATAGGGTTATGGTACGGGTTAGGTTACGGTTGGGGTTAGGGTATGGGAAAGTGTTATGGTTAGGGTTATGGTTAATTTTAGGTTTAGGGTGTGGGTTAGGGTCAGGGATAGGGTTAGGGTACGAGTTAGGGTTAGGGTTAGGTTAAGAGTACGGGTTAGGGTTAGGGTTAGAGTTAGGGTATGGGTTAGGTTTAAGGTATGGGTTAGGGTTAGGGTTAGGGTACGAGTTAGGGTTAGGGTTAGGGTACGGTTTAGAGTTAGGGTTACGTTACGGGTTAGGGTTACAGTACGGATTATTGTTAGGGTGAGTGTTAGTTTTAGGGTTAGAGTACGAGTTGGGTTAGGGTTACGGTTAGGGTTAGAGTACGGAGTAAGGTTAGTGTTAGTGTTAGGGTTAGGGTTAATGTACGGGTTATGCTTAGGGTTAGGTTTAGGGTTAGGTTACGGGTTAGGGTTAGGTTTAGGGTATGGGATAGGGTTAGTGTAAGGGTTAAGTTTAGGGTTAGCTTTAGGTTTAGGTTACGGGTTAGGGTTAGGGTACGGGTTAGGGTTAGGTTTAGGGTGTGGGTTAGGGTTAGGGTTAGGTTTAGTGTACAGGTTAGGGTTAGGTTTACGGTCAGGGTTAGGGGTAGGGTTAGTGTTAGCGTATGGGTTAGGGTACGGTTTAGTTTTAGGTTTAGGGTACGGATTAGGGTTACAGTTAATGTTTGGGTTAGGGTTAGGGTGTGGGTTAGGGTTAGGGTACGGTTAAGGGTTATGGTTAGGGTTAGGGTTAGGGTTAAGTTTCGGGTGCAGTTTAGGTTTAGGGTACGAGTTAGGGTTACGGTTAGAGCACGGGTTTGGGTTAGTGTTAGGGTATGGGTTAGGTTTACCGTTTGGGTACGGGTTAGGGTAAGGGTTAGGTTTAGGGGTTAGGGTTAGAGTTAGGCTTAGGCTACGTGATAGGGTTAGAGTACGGGTTAGTATTAGGGTTAGCGTTAGGGTTAGGTTTATGGTTATAGTACGGGTTAGCGTTAGAGTTAGGGTTAGGTTACGGGTTAGGTTTAGGGTAAGGGTTAGGTTTAGGGTTAGGGTCAGTGTTAGGGTTAGGTTTAGGGTACGATTTAGGGTTAGGGTTAGGTTTAGTGTACAGGTTAGGGTTAGGGTTAGGGTTAGGGTACGGGTTAGGTTTAGGGTACGGGTTAGGTTTAAGGTTATGGTACGTGTTAGGGTTACAGTACGGGTTAGTGTTAGGGTGAGGGTTAGGGTTAGGGTTAGAGTACTGTTAGGGGTAGGGTCAGGGTTAGGGTTAGTGTACGAGTTAGGTTTAGGTTTAGGGTACGGGTTAGGTTTAGGGTTATGATACGGGTTAGGGTTACAGTACGGGTTAGAGTTATGGTGAGGGTTAGGGTTCGGGTTAGAGAACGGTTAGGGTTAGGGTTAGAGTACGGTTTAGGTTTAGTGTAAGGGTTAGGGTTAGGGTTAGGTTTAGAGTACGGGGTAGGGTTAGTGTTAGTGTTAGGGTTAGGGTTAATGTACGGGTTAGGCTTAGGGTTAGGTTTAGGGTTAGGATAAGAGTTAGGGTTAGGTTTAGGGTACGGGATAGGGTTAGCGTACGGGTTAAGTTTAGGGTTAGGGTTAGGTTTAGGTTACGGGTTAAGTTTAGGGTACGGGTTAGGGTTATGTTTAGGGTGCGGGTTTTGGTTAGGTTTATGGTTAGTGTAAGGTTTAGGGTGCGGGTTTAGTGTCAGGGTTAGGTTTAGCGTTAGTGTTAGGGTATGGGTTAGTTTTAGGGTTAGGGTACGGGTCAGGGATAGGTTTAGGGTTAGGGTTAGGTTTAGAGTACGGGTTAGGGTTAGTGTTAGTGTTAGGGTTAGGGTTAGTGTACGTATAGGGTTAGGGTTAGGGTAGGGTACGGGTTAGTGTTAGGTTTAGGGATAGGTTCATGGTACGGGTTAGGGTTCGGGTTTGGGTTACGGTACGGGTTAGGGTTAAGGTTCCGGTATGGGATAGGTTTAGTGTACGTGTTAGGTCTAGGGTTAGGGTTAGGTTTAGTGTGCGGGTTAGGTTTAGGGTTAGGGTACATGTTAGGTTTAGGGTTTGGGTAGGGGTTACGGTTAGAGTAAGGTTTAGGGTTAGGTTTAGGGTTAGGTTTAGGGTTACAGTACGGGTTAGGGTTAGTGTTATGGATAGGTTTAGTGTTAGTGTGCGGATAGGGTTACGGTTAGGTTTAGGGTACGGTTTAGGGTACGGTTTAGGGTACGGGATAGGGTTAGTGTACGGGTTAAGTTTAGGGTTAAGGTTAGGTTTAGGGTACGATTTAGGGTTAGGGTTAGGGTACGGGTTAGGGTGTGGGTATGTTACGGTTTAGGGTTACAGTACGGGTTAGGGTTAGGGTGAGGTTTAGGGTTATGGTTAGAGTACGTTTAGGGTTAGGGTTAGTGTTAGGGTTAGGGTTAGAGTACGGGTTAGTGTTAGTGTTAGGGTTAGGGAAAGGGTTAGGGTAGGGTTAGGGTGTGGGTTAGGTTTAAGGTTAGGTTTAGGTTAGGGTTAGAGTATGTGGTAGGTTTAGTGTTTGGGTAGGGTGAGGGGAAAAGTACGGGTTAGGCTTAGGGTTAGGTTTAGGGTTAGGTTACGGGTTAGGTTTAGATTTAGGGTACGGAATAGGTTTAGCGTAAGGGTTAAGTTTAGTGTTAGGGTTAGGTTTAGTTTACGGGTTAGGGTTAGGGTTAGGGTTAGTGTACGGGTTATGGTTAGGTTAAGGGTCAGGGTTAGGGTTAGGGTTAGTGTTAGGGTATGGGTTAGGGTTAGGGTTGGGGTTAGGGTACGGGTTAGTTTTAGGGTTAGGGTACGTGTTAGGGTTACGTTTAAATTTAGGGGTATGTTAGCGTGTGGGTTAGGTTAGGGTACGGTTAAGGGTTATGGTTATGGTTAGGGTTATGGTTATGTTTAGATTGCGGTTTAGGGTTAGGGTTAGGGTTAGGGTTAGAGTACGGGTTTGGGTTAGTGTTAGGGCACGGGTTAGGTTTACCGTTTGGGTAAGGGTTAGGGTAAGGGTTAGGGTTAGTGTTAGGGTACGAGTTAGGGTTAGGGTTAGGTTTAGGTTACTGGTTAGGGTTAGGGTTAGGGTACGGGTTAGGTTTAGGTTACGAGTTAGGGTTAGTGTTAGGGTCAGGGTTAGGGTAGGGAACGAGTTAGGGTTAGGGTACGGGTTAGAGTTAGGGTCATGTTACGGGTTAGGGTTACAGTACGGGTTTGGGTTAGGGTGAGGGTTAGGGTTAGGGTTAGAGTACGGGTAAGGGTTAGTGTTAGTGTTAGTGTTAGGGTTAGGGTTAGGGTTAGAGTACGGGTTAGTGTTAGTGTTAGGGTTAGGGTAAGGTTTTCTGTTAGGGTTAGGGTACTGTTTAGGGTTAGGGTTAGGTTTAGCGTTAGGGTTAGAGTACGGGGTACAGTTAATGTTAGGGTTAGGATTAGGTTTAATGTATGGGTTAGGCTTAGGGTTAGGTTTAGGGTTAGGTTACGGGTTAGGTTTAGGTTTAGGGTATGGGATAGGGTTAGCGTATGGGTTAAGTTTAGGGTTAGGTTTAGGTTTAGGTTACGGGTTAGGGTTAGGGTATGGATTAGGGTTAGGTTTAGGGTACGAGATAGGGTTCGGTACGGCTTAGGTCAAGGGTTAGGGTTAGGTTTAGGATACGGGTTAGGTCTAGGCTTAGGTTTAGGGTTAAAATAAGAGTTAGGGTTAGGTTTAGGGTACAGGATAGGGTTAACGTATGGGTTAAGTTTAGGTTTAGGGTTAGGGTTAGGTTATGGATAAGGGTTAGGGTACGGGTTAGGGTAGGTTTAGGGTGCGGGTTAGGGTTAGGTTTAGGGTTAGGGGTAGTGTACAGGTTAGGGTTAGTTTTAGGGTCAGGGTTAGGGTTTGAGTACGGTTTTGGGTTAGTGTTAGGGTACGGGTTAGGTTTATCGTTTGGGTAAGGTTTAGGGTAAGGGTTAGGTTTAGGGTTAGGGTTAGAGTTTAGTGATAGAGTTACGGTTAGGCTACGGGATAGGGTTAGAGTACGGGTTCGGGTTAAGGTTAGGTTTTGGTTAGGGTAATAGTACAGGTTAGGGTTAGAGTTAGGGTTAAGTTTAGGGTTAGAGTACGGGTTAGGGTTAGTGTGAGAGTTAGGGTTAGTGTTAGGGTACGGGTTAGGGTTAGATATGGGTTCGGTTAGGTTAGAATTAAGTTTAGGGTTAGAGTACGCGTTAGGGTTAGTGTTAGGGTTGGGGTTAGGGTTAGGGTTAGTGTACGGATCGGGTTCGGGTTAGGTTTAGGGTTAGGGTACTGGTTAGGGTTAGGTTTAAGTTACGGGATAGGTTTAGCTTTAGGTGAGGGTTAGTGTTAGGGTTAGGGTTAGGATTAGGGTTAGGGCACGGGTTAGGGTTAGGTTTAGGGTCAGGGTTTGCGTTAGGGATAGGGTTATGGTACGGGTTAGGGTTAGGGTTGGGGTTAGGGTACGGGTTAGTTTTAGGGATAGGATATGTGTCAGGGTTACGGTTAAGGTTAGGGTTATGGTTAGGATGTGGGTTAGGGTTAGGGTACGGGTAAGTGTTATGGTTAGGGTTAGGGTTAGTTTTAGTTTTAGGGTGCGGGTGAGGCTCAGGGTTAGTGTTAGGGTACGAGTTAGGGTTAGGGTTAGGTTTTGGGTACGGGTTAGGGTTAGGGTTAGGGTATGGGTTATGTTTAAGGTACGGGTTAGGGTTAGGGTCAGGGTTAGGATTAGGGTTAGGGTATGAGTTAGGGTTAGGGTTAGGTTTAGGGTATGGGTTAGTGTTAGGGTAAGGGTTAGAGTACGTGTTAGGTTTAGGGTATGGTTTAGGGTTAGGGTCAAGGTTAGGGTTAGGGTAGGAGTTAGGGTTAGGGTTAGGGTACGGGTTAGGGTTAGGGTTATGTTATGGGTTACGGTTACAGTACGCGTTAGGGTTAGGGTGAGTTTAGTTTTAGGTTTAGAGTACGAGTAGGGTTAGTGTTAGGGTTAGCGTTAGAGTACGGAGTAAGGTTAGTGTTAGCATTAGGATTAGGGAAAGGGTCAGGGTTAGGGTTAGGGTATGGGTTAGGTTTAGGGTTAGGGTTAGGTTTAGGTTAGGGTTAGAGTACGGGTAGGGTTAGTGTTAGTGTTAGGGTGAGGGTTAAAGTCCGGGTTAGGCTTAGGGTTAGGTTTAAGGTTATGTTACGGGTTAGGGTTAGGTTTAGGGTACGGAATAGCTTTAGCGTCCGGGTTAAGTTTAGGGTTAGGTTTAGGTTTAGGTTATGGGTTAGGGTTAGGTTTAGTGTAGAGGTTAGGGTTAGGTTTAGGGTCAGGGTTAGGGTTAGGGTTAGTTTTAGGGTATGGGTTATTGTTAGAGTTGGGGTTAGGGTACGCGTTACTTTTAGGGTTAGGGTACGTGTTAGGGTTATGGTTAAAGTTAGGGTTATGTTAGGGTGTGGGTTAGAGTTAGGGTACGGTTAAGGGTTATGGTTAGGGTTAGGGTTATGTTTAGATTGCGGTTTAAGGTTAGGGTTAGGGTTAGGGTTAGAGTACGGGTTTGGGTTAGTGTTAGGGTACGGGTTAGTTTTACCATTTGGGTATGGGTTAGGGTAAGGGTAAGGGTTAGGGTTAGGGTTAGGGGTTAGGGTTAGGGTTAGTTTTAGGTTTAGAGTACGGGTTAGGGTTAGTGTGAGGGTTAGAGTTAGTGTTAGGGTACGGGTTAGGGTTAGAGTACGGGTTAGGGTTAGGTTTAGGGTTAAGTTTAGGGTTAGAGTACGGGTTAGGGTTAGTGTTAGGGTTAGGATTAGGGTTAGGGTTAGTGTACAGATCGGATTCGGGATAGGGTTAGGGTTAGGGTACGGGTTAGGTTTAGGTTTAAGGTACGGGATAGGGTTAGGTTTAGGTGAGGGTTAGTGTTAGGGTTTGGGTTAGGGTTAGGGTACGGGTTAGGGTTAGGTTTAGGGTCAGGGTTTGCGTTAGGGATAGGGTCATGGTACGGGTTAGGTAGGGTTGGGTTTAGGGTATGGGAAAGTGTTATGGTTAGGGTTATGTTTAGTTTTAGGTTTAGGGTGCAGTTTAGGGTCAGGGATAGGGTTAGGGTACGAGTTAGGTTTAGGGTTAGGTTTAGGGTATGGGTTAGGGTATGGGTTAGGGTTAGGGGACGGGTTAGGTTTAAGGTATGGGTTAGGGTTAGGGTTAGGGTACGAGTTAGGGTTAGGGTTAGGGTACGGGTTAGATTTAGGGTTATGTTACAGGTTAGGGTTAAAGTACGGGTTAGGGTTAGGGTGAGTGTTAGTGTTAGGGTTAGAGTACGAGTTCGGTTAGGGTTAGGGTTAGGTTTAGAGTACGGAGTAAGGTTAGTGTTAGTGTTAGGGTTAGGGTTAATGTACGGGTTAGGCTTAGGCTTAGGTTTAGGGTTAGGTTACGGGTTAGGATTAGGTTTAGGGTAGGGGATAGGGTTAGCATACGAGTTAAGTTTAGGGTTAAGGTTAGGTATAGGTTACGGGTTAGGGTTAGGGTATGGGTTAGTGTTAGGTTTAGAGTGCGGGTTAGGGTTAGGGTTAGGGTTAGGGTTAGTGTAGAGGTTAGGGTTAGGTTTCGTGTCAGGGTTAGGGGTAGGGTTAGTGTTAGGGTATGGGTTAGGGTTAGGGTTGTGGTTAGAGTACGGGTTAGTTTTAGGTTTACGGTACGGGTTAGGGTTACAGTTAAAGTTAGGGTTTGGTTAGGGTTTGGGTTAGGGTTAGGGTACGGTTAAGGGTTATGGTTAGGCTTAGGGTTAGTGTTAAGTTTATGGTGCGGTTTAGGGTTAGGGTTAGGGTTAGGGTTAGAGTACGGGTTTGAGTTAGTGTTAGGGTTCGGGTTAGGTTTACCTTTTGTGTACAGGTTAGGTTAATGATTAGGGTTACGGTTAGGGGTTAGGTTTAGAGTTAGGGTTAGTCTATGGGATAGGTTTAGAGTACGGGTTACTGTTAGGGTTAGGCTTAGGGTTAGGGTTAGAGTACGGGTTAGGTTTAGAGTTATGGTTAGTGTACGGGTTAGGTTTAGGTTACGGGTTAGGGTTAGGGTTATGGTACGGGTTAGGGTTACAATGCGGGTTAGTGTTAGGGTGAGGGGACGGTTAGAATTAGGGTCAGGGTTAGGGTTAGTGTACGAGTTAGGGTTAGGGTTAGGGTACGGGTTAGGGTTAGGGTTATGGTACCGTTTAGGGTTAAAGTACGGGTGAGTGTTAGGGTGAGGGTTAGGGTTAGGGTTAGAGTACGGTTATGGTTAGGGTTAAGGTTAGGGTTAGAGTACTGGTTAGGGTTAGTTTTATGGTTAGGGTTAGGGTTAGGGTTAGGTTTAGAGTACGGGGTAGGGTTAGTGTTAGGGTTAGGGTTATGGTTAATGTACGGGTTAGGCTTAGGGTTAGGTTTAGGGTTAGGATAAGAGTTACGGTTAGGTTTAGGGTACGGGAAAGGGTTAGCGTATGTGTTAAGTTTAGGCTTAGGGTTAGGTTTAGGTACTGGTTAGGGTTAGGGTACGGGTTAATGTTAGGTTTAGGGTGCGGGTTAGGGTTAGGGTTAGTGTAAGGGTTAGGGTTAGGTTTAGGGTCAGGGTTAGTGTTAGGGTTAGTGTTAGGTTACGGGTTAGTTTTAAGGTTAGTGTACGGGTTAGGGTTAGGTTTAGGGTTAGGGTGAGGTTTAGAGTACAGGTTAGGGTTAGTGTTAGTGTTAGGGTTAGGGTGTGTACGGATAAGGTTAGGGTTAGGGTTAGGGTATAGGTTAGTTTTAGGTTTAGGGTACGGAATAGGGTTAGTGTACGGGTTGTTTAGGGTTAGAGTTAGGTTTAGGTTATGGGTTAGAGTTAGGGTACGGGTTAGAGTTAGGTTTACGTGTGGGTTAGAGTTAGGGTACGGGTTAGGGTTAGGTTTAGGGTCAGGGTTAGGGTTAGGGATAGGGTCATGGTACGGGTTAGGGTTAGGGTTAGGGTTAGGGTACGGGTTAGTTTTAGGGTTAGGGTACGTGTTAGGTTTATGGTTAAAGTTAGGGTTAGTGTTAGGGTATGGGTTAGTGTTAGGGTACTCGTAAGGGTTATGGTTAGGGTTAGGGTTACGTTTAGGTTTTGGGTGCGGGTTAGGCTTAGGTTTAGAGTTAGAGTTAGCACTAGGGTATGGGTTAGGGTTACTGTTAGGGTTTGAGTACGGGTTAGGGTTAGGTTTAGAGTACGAGATAGGGTTGGGTACGGGTTAGGTCAAGGGTTAGGGTTAGGTTTAGGGTACGGGTTAGGGTTAGGGTTAGGGTTAGGTTTAGGGTTAGGATAAGAGTTAGGGTTAGGTTTAGGGTACGGGTTAGGGTTAGGGTACGGGTTAGGATTAGGTTTAGGGTGCAGTTAAGGGTTAGGGATAGGGTTCGGGTCAGTGTTAGGTTTGTGGTTAGGGTACGGGTTAGTTTTAGGTTTAGGGTACTGGTTAGGGTTACTGTTAAAGGTAGGGGTTAGGGTTACAGTTACAGTACGTGTTAGGTTTAGGGTTAGTGTGTGGGTTAGGGTTAGGGTATGGTAAAGGGTTATGGTAAGGGTTAGGGTTAGGGTTAAGTTTAGGGTGCGGTTTCGAGTTATGGTTAGGGTTAGGGTTAGGGTTAGAGTACGGGTTTGAGTTAGTGTTAGGGTACGGGTTAGGTATACCATTTGGGTATGGGTTAGGGTTAGTGTTATGGTTAGGGTTAGGGTTAGGCGTTATGGTTAGAGTTAGGGTTAGGCTACGGGATAGTGTTAGAGTAAGGGTTAGGGTTAGGGTTAGGGTAAGGGTTAGTGTTTGGGTTATACTATGGGTTAGGGTTAGAGTTAATGTTAGGTTTAGTGTACGGATAGGGTTAGGGTTAGGGTTAGGGTAGAGGTAAGGTTAGGTTTAGGGTAGGGCTAGGGTTAGCATACGGGTTAAGTTTAGGATTAGGGTTAGGTTTAGGTTACAAGTTAGGGTTAGGGTACGGGTTAAGTTTAGGTGAGTCTTCGGGTTAGGGTTAGGGTAAGGTTTCGGGTACGGTTTACGGTTAGGTTTAGGGTCAGGGTTAGCGTTAGGGATAGGGTTATGTTACGGGTTAGGGTTAGGGTTGGGGTTAGGGTACGGGTTAGTTATAGGGTTAGGGTACGGGTTAGGGTTACGGTTAAGGTTAGGGTTAGTGTAGGGTATGGGTTAGGGTTAGGGTATGGGTAAGTGTTATGGTTAGGGTTAGGGTTAGGTTTAGGTTTAGGGTGCGGGTTAGGCTTAGGGTTAGGGTTAGGGTTAGCGCTAGGGTATGGGTTAGGGTTAATGTTAGGTTTTGGGTACGGGTTAGGGTTAGGGTTAGGTTACAGGATAGGGTTGGGTACGGGTTAGGTCAAGGGTTAGGGTTAGTTTTAGGGTATGGTTTATGGTTAGGGTTAGGTTTCGGGTTAGGGTTAGGGTTTGGGTTAGGTTTAGGGTTCGGGTTAGGGTTAGGGTTAGGGTAAGGGTTAGGGTTAGGGTTAGGGAACGAGTTAGGTTAGGATTACGTTTAGGGTACGGTTTATGGTTAGTGTTAGGGTCAGGGTTATGGTTAGGGTACGAGTTAGGGTTAGGTTTAGGGTACGGGTTAGGGTTAGGGTTATGTTACGGGTTATGGTTACAGTACGAGTTAGGGTTAGGTTGAGTGTTAGGGTACGGTTAGGCCTAGGGTTAGGGTTAGGGTTAGAGTACGGGTTAGGGTTAGTGTTAGGGTTAGGGAAAGGGTTAGGGTTAGGGTACGGGTTAGAGTTAGGGTTAGGGTTAGGGTTAGGGTAAGGGTTAGGGTTAGGTTTAGGGTACGGGCTATGGTTAGCGTACGGGTTAAAATTAGGTTTAGGGTTAGGTTTAGGTTACTGTTTAGGGTTAGGGTACGGGTTAGGGTTAGGTTTAGGTGAGCGTTAGGGTTAGGATTAGGGTTAGGGTACGGGTTAGTTTTAGGGTTAGGGTACGTGTCAGGGTTACGGTTAAGGTTAGGTTTAGGGTTAGGGTATGGGTTAATGTTTAGGGTACGGGTAAGGGTTTTGGTTAGGGTTAGGGTTAGGTTTAGGTTTAAGGTGTGGTTTAGGGTTACGGTTAGGGTTAGCGCTAGGCTATGGGTTAGGGTCACGGTTAGGGTTTTGGTACGGGTTTGTTTAGGGTTAGGTTACGGGATAGGCTTGGGTACAGGTTAGGTCAAGGGTTACGGTTAGGTTTAGGGTACGTTTTAGGGTTAGGGTTAGCGTCAAGTTTAGGGTTAGGGTTAGCGTTACGGTACGCTTTAGGGTTACTGTACGGGTTAGGGTTATGGTTAGGGTTAGGGTTAGGGTTAGGGTTAGCGTTATAGTACGGGTTAGGGTTAGAGTTAGTGTTAGGTTTAGGGTTAGAGTACGGGTTAGGGTTAGTGTTAGGGTTAGGTTTAGTGTTAGGTTTAGGGTTAGAGTACGGGTTAGAGTTAGTGGTAGTGTTAGGGTTAAGGTTAGGGTTAGTGTACGGATAGGGTTAGGGTTAGGGTTAGGGTACGGGTTAGGGTTAGGTTTAGGATACGGATTACGATTAGCATAAGGGTTAAGTTTAGGGTTAGGGTTAGGTTTAGTTTATGGGTTTGGGTTAGGGAACGGGTTAGGGTTAGGTTTATGTGCGGGTTAGGGTTAGGGTTAGGGTTAGGGTTAGGCTTTGGGTTAGGTTTAGGTTTAGGGTCAGGGTTAAGGTTAAGGATAGGGTTATGGTACGGCTTAGGGTTAGGTTTAGATTTAGGATAAGGGTTAGGTTTAGCTTTAGGGTACAGGATAGGGTTAGCGTACGGGTTAAGTTTAGGGTTAGGGTTAGGTTTAGGTTATGGGTAAGGGATAGGGTACGGTTTAGGGTTAGGTTTAGGGTGCGGGTTAGCGTTAGTGTTAGGATTAGTGTAAGGGTTAGGGTTAGGTTTAGGGTCAGGGTTAGGGTTAGGTTTAGTGTTAGGGTATGGGTTAGGGTTAGGTTTAGGTTTAGGGTCAGGGTTAGGGTTAGGGATAGGGTTATGGTACGGCTTAGGGTTAGGTTTAGATTTAGGATACGGGTTAGGTTTAGCTTTAGGGTACGGGATAGGGTTAGCGTACGGGTTAAGTTTAGGGTTAGGGTTAGGTTTAGGTTACGGGTTAGGGTTAGGTTATGGGTTAGGGTTATGTTTAGGGTGCGGGTTAGCGTTAGGGTTAGGAATAGTGTAAGGGTTAGGGTTAGGTTTAGGGTCAGGGTTAGGGTTAGGTTTAGTGTTAGGGTACGGGTTAGGATTAGGGTGCGGGTTAGGGTACGGGTTAGTTTTAGGGTTAGGGTACGGGTTAGGGTTACGGTTAAAGTTAGGGTTAGGGTTAGGGCATGGGTTAGGGTTAGATTACGGTAAGGGTTTTGGTTAGGGTTAGGGTTCGGGTTAAGTTAAGGGTGCGTGTTAGGGTTAGGTTTAGGGTTAGGGTTAGGGTTAGAACACGGGTTTGGGTTAGTGTTAGGGTACGGGTTATGCTTACCGTTTGGGTACGGGTTAGGGTAAGGGTTAGGGTTAGGGATAGGGGTTAGGGTTAGAGTTAGGATTAGGCTATGGGGAGGGTTAGGGTATGGGTTAGGGTTAGGGTTAGGGATCGGGTTAGGGTTAGTGTACGGTTAAGGTTTAGGGTTAGGGTTAGGGTTAGTGTTAGGGTTACGATACGGGTTAGGGTTAAGGTTGGGGTATGGGATAGGGTTAGTGTACGTGTTAGTTCTAGGGTTAGCTTTAGGTTTAGTGTGCGGGTTAGGGTTACGGTTAGGGTATGTGTTAGGGTTAGGGTTTGGGAACGGGTTAGCGTTACGTTTAGGGTTAGGGTACGGGTTAGGTTTAGTGTTAGGGTTAGGGTACGGTTTAGGATTAGGGTACGGGTTAGGGTTAGGGTTATGTCAGGGTTAGCGTTAGGGTTAGGGTACGGTTTAGGGTTAGTGTACGGGCTAGGGTTATGGTTATGGTTAGGGTTAGGGTTAGCGTTATAGTACGGGTTAGGGTTAGAGTTAGGGTTAGGTTTAGGGTTAGAGTACGGATTAGGGTTAGTGTTAGGGTTAGGTTTTGGGTTAGGGTTAGAGTTAGAGTACGGGTTAGGCTTAGTGTTGGTGTTAGGGTTAGCTTAAGGGTTAGTGTACGGATAGGGTTAGGGTTAGGGTTAGGGAACGGGTTAAGGTTAGGGTTAGGTTTAGGTGCGGGTTAGTGTTAGGGTTAGGGTTTGGGTTTGGGTTAGCGTTAGGTTTAGGGTCAGGGTTAGGGTTAGGGACAGGGTTTTGGTACGGGTTAGGGTTAGGTTTGGGGTTAGGGTACAGATTAGTTATAGGGTTAGGGTACAGGTCAGGGTTACAGTTAAGGTTAGGCTTAGGATTAGGATATGGGTTACGGTTAGGGTACGGGTAAGGGTTATGCTTAAGGTTAGGGTTAGGTTTAGCTTTAGGGTGCGGGTTAGAGTTTGGGTTAGGGTTAGTGCTAGGTTATGGGTTAGGGTTACTGTTAGGGTTTGGTACGGGTTAGGACAAGGGCTAGGGTTAGGTTTAGGGTATGGGTTAGGGTTAGGTTTAGGGTTAGTGTTAGGGTATGGGTTAGGCTTAGGGTACGGGTTAGGGTTAAGGTTAGGGTAGGGTTAGTGTTAGGGTACGAGTTAGGGTTAGCGTTAGGTTTAGGGTACGTGTTAGGTTTAGGATTAGGGTTAGAGTATGGTTTAGGTTTAGGTTACGAGTTACGGTTAGTGTTAGGGTCAGGGTTAGGGTTAGGGTACAAGTTAGGTTTAGGGTTAGGGTTAGGGTACAAGTTAGTGTTAGGGTTAGGGTACGGGTTAGGGTTACAGTACGGGTTAGGGTTAGGGTGAGGTTTAGGGTTACGGTTAGAGTATTTTTAGGGTTAGGGTTAGTGTTAGAGTATGGGTTAGGGTTAGTGTTAGGTTAGGTTTAGGGTTAGGGTTAGTGTACGGGTTAGGGTTAGGGTTAGGGTTAAGGTTAGGGTTAGGGTTAGGTTTAGAGTACGGGGTAGGGTTAGTGTTAGGGTTAGGGTTAGGGTTAATGTACGGGTTAGGCTTAGGTTTAGGTTTAGGCTTAGAATACTGGTTAGAGCTAGGTTCAGGGTACGGGATAGGATTAGGTATGGGTTAAGTTAAGGGTAAGGGTTAGTTTAAGGTTACGGGTTAGGGTTAGGGTACGGGTTAGGGTTAGGTTTAGGATACGGTATAGGATAGCGTACAGGTTAAGTTTAGGGTTAGGGTTAGGTTTAGGTTATGGGTTAGGTTTATGGAACGGGCTAGGTTTAGGTTTAGGTGCGGGTTAGGGTTAGGGTTAGGGTTAGGGATTGGGTTAGGGTTAGGTTTAGGGTCAGGGTTAGGGTTAGGGATAGGGTTATGGTACGGGTTAGTGTTAGGTTTGGGGTTAGGGTACAGGTTAATTTTTGGGTTAGGGTACGGGTCAGGGTTACAGTTAAGGTTAGGGTTAGGGTTAGGATATGGGTTACAGTTAGGGTACGGGTAAGGGTTATGTTTAGGGTTAGGGTTAGGTTTAGGTTTAGGGTGCGGTTTAAGGTTTGGGTTAGGGTTAGTGCTAGGTTATGGGTTAGGGTTACTGTTAGGGTTTGGTACGGGTTAGGACAAGGGCTAGGGTTAGGTTTAGGGTATGGGTTAGGGTTAGGTTTAGGGTTAGTGTTAGAGTATGGGTTAGGCTTAGTGTATGGGTTAGGGTTAAGTTTAGGGTAGGGTCAGGGTTAGGGGTAGGGTACGAGTTAGGGTACGGTTAAGGGTTATGGTTAGGGTTAGGGTTAGGGTTAAGTTTAGGGTGCGGTTTAGGGTTAGGGTGTGGGTTACGGTAAGGGTAGGGTTAAGGGTTATGGTTAGGGTTAGGGTTAGGGTTAAGTTTAGGGTGCGGTTTAGGGTTATGGTTAGGTTTAGAGTATGGGTTTGGGTTAGTGTTAGGGTACGGGTTAGGTATACCGTTTGAGTACGGGTTAGGGTAAGGGTTAGGGTTAGGGTTAGGGTTAGGGGTTAGGGTTAGAGTCAGGGTTAGGCTACGGGATAGTGTTAGAGTAAGGGTTAGGGGTAGGGTAAGTGTTAGGGGTAGGGTTATAGTACGGGTTAGGGTTATAGTACGGGTTAGGTTTATGGTTAGAGTACGGGTTAGGGTTAGTGTTATGGTTAGGGTTAGGGTTAGGTTTAATGTACGGATTGGGTTAGGGTTAGGGTTAGGGTTATGGTACGGGTTAGGTTTAGGTTTAGGTTACGGGCTAGGGATAGCGTTCGGGTTAAGTTTAGGGTTGGGTTAGGTATAGGTTACGGGTTAGGGTTAGTGTACGTGTTAGGGTTAGGTTTAGGTGAGGGTTAGGGTTAGGGTTACGGTACGGGTAAGGGTTATCGTTAGGGTTAGGATTACGTTTAGGTTTAGGGTGTGGGTTAGGCTTAGGGTTAGGGATAGGTTTAGCGCTAGGGTATGGGTTAGGGTTACTGTTAGGGTTTGGGTACGGGTTAGGGTTAGGTTTAGGGTACAAGATGGGGTTGGGTACGGGTTAGGTCAAGGGTGAGGGTTAGGTTTAGTGTACGGGTTACGGTTAGGGTTAGGTTTAGTGTTAGGGTTAGGGTATGGTTTAGGTTTAGGGTACGGGTTAGGGTACGGGTTAGGGT
The DNA here is from genome assembly GCA_032313775.1 of Urocyon cinereoargenteus. NCBI lineage: Eukaryota > Metazoa > Chordata > Mammalia > Carnivora > Canidae > Urocyon > Urocyon cinereoargenteus. Next base: position 128,357 of record JAVLSZ010000026.1, read on the forward strand.
TAGCGTCAGGGTTAGGGTTAGGGTTAGGGTATGAGTTAGGGTTAGGGTTAGGTTTATGGTAGGGGTTAGGGTTAGGGTTAGTTTTAGGGTACGGGTTAAGTTTAGGGTACGGGTTAGGGTTAAGTTCAGGGTTAGGGTTAGGGTACGAGTTAGTGTGAGGGTTAGAGTACGGGTAAGGGTTAGGGTTATGTTACGGGTTAGGGTTACAGTACGGGTTAGGTTTAGGGTGAGGGTTAAGGTTAGGGTTAGAGTACGGTTAGGGTTTGGGTTAGGGTTAGGGTTAGAGTACGGGTTAGAGTTAGTGTTAGGTTTAGGGAAAGTGTTAGGTTTCGGTTTAGGGTACTGGTACGGGTTAGGGTTAGGGTTAGGGTTAGGGTACGGTTTAGGTTTAGAGTACGGTATAGGGTTAGGTTTAGGTTTAGCTTTAGGGTTAGAGTACCGGTTAGGGTTAGTGTTAGGGTTAGTGTTAGTGTTAGGGTACGGGTTAGGTTTAGAGTTCGGGTTAGGTTTAGGTTATGGGTTAGGGTTAGGGTACGGGTTAGGGTTAGGTTTAGGGTCAGGGTTCGAGTTAGGGTTAGTGTTAGGGTACTCATTAGTGTTAGGGTTGGCGTTAGGGTATGGGCTAATTTTAGGGTTAGGGTACTGGTTAGGCTTATGTTTAAGGTTAGTGTTAGGGTTAGGGTATGGTTTAGGGTTAAGTTACAGTTAAGGGTTATGGTTTCGGTTAGGGTTCGGGTTAAGATTAGGGTGCGGGTTAGGGTTTGGGTTACGGTTAGAGTACGGTTTTGGGTTACTGTTAGGGTACGGGTTAGGTTTACCTTTTGGGTACGGGTTAGTGTAAGGTTTAGGGTTAGTGTTAAGGTTAGGGGTTAGGTTTAGAGTTAGGGTTAGGCTATGGGTAGGGTTAGGGTATGGGTTAGGGTACGGGTTAGGATCGGGTTAGGGTTAGTGTACGGTTTAAGGATAGGGTTAGGGTTAGGGTTAGGGTTAGGGTTAGTGTTAGGGTTATGGTTCAGGTTAGGGTTAAGATTCCGGTACAGGATAGGGTTAGTGTACGTGTTAGATCTAGGGTTAGGGTTAGGTTTAGTGTGCGATTTAAGGTTAAGGTTAGGGTTAGGGTACGTGTTAGGGTTAGGGTTTGGGTACGGGTAAGGGTTACGTTTAGGCTTAGGGTACGTGTTAGGTTTACGCTTAGGGTAAGGTTTAGTGTTAGGTTACGGGTTAGAGTTAATGAACGGGTTAGGGTTAGGGTTAGGGTTAGGGTTAGGGTTAGAGTACGGGTTAGGGTTAGTGTTAGGTTTAGCGTTAGTGTTATTGTGCGGATAGGGTTAGGGTTAGGGTTAGGGTACGGGTTAGGGTTAAGTTTAGGGTACGGGATAGGGTTAGTGTACGGGATAAGTTTAGGGTTAGGGTTAGGGTACAGGTTAAGGTTAGGGTTATGTTACGGGTTAGGGTTACAGTACGGGTTAGTGTTAGGGTGAGCGTTAGGGTTATGGTTAGATTACGGTTAGGGTTAGGTTTAGGTTTAGGGTTATAGTACGGGTTAGGGTTAGTGTTAGGGTTAGGTTTAGGGTTAGGGTTAGGGTTAGGGTTAGGTTTAGGTTTAGAGAACGGGGTAGGGTTAGTGTTAGGTCTGGTTAGAGATAATGTATGGGTTAGGCTTAGGTTTAGGTTTAGGGTTAGGATAAGGGTTAGGGTTAGGTTTAGGGTACGGGATAGGGTTAGCGTACGGGTTAAGTTTAGGGTTAGGGTTAGGCTTAGGTTACGAGTTAGGGTTAGGGAATGGGTTAGGGTTAGGTTTAGTGTGCGGGTTAGGTTTAGGGTTAGGGTTAGTGTAAGGGTAAGGGTTAGGTTTAGGGTCAGAGTTAGGGTTAGGGTTATTGTTAGGGTACGGTTTAGGGTTAGGGTTAGGGTTAGGGTACGGGTTAGGTTTAGGTTGAGGGTACGGGTTAGGGTTTTGGTTAAGGTTAGGGTTAGGGCATGTAATAGGGTTAGGTTACGGTTAAGGGTTATGGTTTGTGTTAGGGTTAGGGTTAATTTTAGGGTTCGGGTTAGGGTTAGCGTTAGTGTTAGAGTACGGGTTTGGGTTAATGTTTGGGTATCGGTTAGGTTTACATTTTGGGTACGGGTTAGGGTAAGGGTTAGGTTTAGGGTTAGGGGTTAGTGGTAGGGTTAGGGTTAGGCTACGGGTAGGGTTAGGGTACGGGTTAGTGTTAGGGTTAGGGTTCAGGTTAGGGTTACTGTACGGGTTAGTGTTAGGGTTAGGGTTAGGGTTAGGGTTAGGGTTACGGTACAGGTTAGGTTTAAGTGTACGGTTCGGGACAGGGTTAGTGTATGTGTTAGGTCTAGGGTTAGGGTTAGGTTTAGTGTTCGGGTTAGGGTTAGGATTAGGGTTAGGGTACGTGTTAGGGTTAGGGTTTGGGTACAGGTGAGGGTTACGTTTAGGTTAAGGGTACGGGTTAGGTTTAGGGTTAAGGTAAGGGTTTTTGTTAGTGGACGGGTTAGGGTTAGAGTACGGGTTAGAATTAGGTTTAGGTTTAAGGTTAGGGTTAGAGTACGGGTTAGGGTTAGTGTTAGGGTTAGGGTTAGTGTACGGATAGGTTAGGGTTAGGGTTAGGGTTAGGTTACAGGTTAGATTTAGGTTTAGGGTACGGGATTGGGTTAGTGTACGGGTTAAGTTTAGGGTTAGGGTTAGGTTTAGGTTACGGTTTATGGTTAGGGTACGGGTTAGGGTTACGGTTAAGGTTAGGGTTAGTGTTTGGGTATGGGTTAGGGTTAGGGTACGGGTAAGTGTTATGGTTAGGGTTAGGGTTACGTTTAGGTTTAAGGTGCGGGTGAGGCTTAGGGTTAGGATTAGGTTTAGCGCTAGGGTATGCGTTAGGGTTACTGTTAGGGTTTGGGTACGGGTTAGGGTTAGGTTTAGGGTATGAGATAGGGTTGGTTACGGGTTAGGTCAAGGGTTAGGTTTAGGTTTAGGGTACGGGTTAGGGTTAGGGTAAGGTTTAGGGTTAGGGTTAGGGTATGGGTTAGGTTTAGGGTATGGGTTAGGGTTAGGTTAGGGTCAGGGTTAGGGTTAGTGTTAGGATATGAGTTAGTGTTAGGGTTAGGTTTAGGGTTCAGGTTAGGGTTAGGTTTAGGGTACGGGTTAGGTTTAGGGTACGGGTTAGGTTTAGGGTCAGGTTTAGGGTTAGGGTACGAATTAGGGTTAGTGTTAGGGTATGGCTTAGGTTTAGGTTTAGGGTTAGGGTTAGAGTACAGGTTAGGGTTAGTGTTAGGTTTAGGGAAAGGGTTAGGTTTAGGGTTAGGCTACGGGTTAGGGTTAGGGTTAGGGTTAGTGTTACGGTTAGAGTACGGTTAGGGTTAGGGTTAGGGTTAGAGTACCGGTTAGGGTTATGTTAGGTTAAGGCTTATGATTTGGGTTAGGGTGAGGGTTAAGTTTAGGTTGTGGGTTAGGGTTAGGGTTAGGGTTAGAGTACGGGTTTGGGTTAGTGTTAGGGTATGGGTTAGGTTTACCGTTTGGGTACGGGTTAGGGTAAGGGTTAGGGTTAAGGTAAGGGTTAGGGGTTAGGGTTAGAGTTAGGGTTAGGCTGCGGGTAGGGTTAGGGTACGGATTAGGGTTACGGTTAGGTTTCGGGTAGGGTTAGGGTACGGGTTAGGGTTAGAGTTAGGGTTAGGGTTAGGGTTAGCGTTATTGTTAGGGTTACGGTACGGGTTAGGGTTAAGGTTAGGGTACGGGATGGGGTTAGTGTACGCGTTAGGTCTAGGTTTAGGGTTAGTCATAGTGTGCGGGTTAGGGTTAGTTTTAGGGTGCGTGTAAGGTTTAGGGGTTGGGTACGGGTTAGCGTTACGTTTAGGTTAGGGTACGCGTTAGGTTTAGGGTTAGTTTTAGGGTTAGGGTACGGGTTAGGGTCAGGGTTAGGGATAGGTTTAGGGTTAGGGTTAGGTTTAGGGTATGGGTTAGGGTTACTGTACGGGTAGGGTTAGGTTTAGTGTTATACTACGGGTTAGGGTTTGAGTTAGGGTTAGGTATAGTGTTAGAGTATGGGTAGATTAGTGTTAGGGTTAGGGTTAGTGTTAGCGTACGGGTTAGGGTTAGAGTACGGGTTAGGGTTAGCTTTAGGGTTAGGGTTAGGGTTAGAGTACGGGTTAGGGTTAGTGTTAGTGTTAGGGTTAGTGTTAGGGTTAGTGTACGGATAGGGTTAGGGTTAGGGTTAGGTTTAGGGTACGGGTTAGGGTTAGTTTTAGGGTATGGGAAAGGTTAGGTTATGGGTTAAGTTTAGGGTTAGGGTTAGGTTTCGGTTACGGGTTAGGGTTAGGGTACGGGTTAGGGTTAGGTTTAGGTGCGGGTTAGGATTAGGGTTAGGGTATGTGTTAGGTTTAGGGTACGGGTTAGGGTTAGGGTTAGGGTACGGGTTAGGATTATTGTTAGTGTAGGAGTACGGGGTAAGTTTAGTGTTAGGGTTAGGGTTAGGTTTAAGGTACGGGTTAGGCTTAGGTTTAGGTTTAGGGTTAGGATACGGGTTAGGGTTAGGTTTAAGGTACGGGATAGGGTTAGCCTATGGGTTAAGTTTAGGGTTAGGGTTAGGTTTAGGTTACGGGTTAGGGTTAGGGTACGGGTTAGGGTTAGGTTTAGGGTGCGGGTTAGGTTTAGGTTTAGGATTAGTGTAAGGGTTAGGGTTAGGTTTAGTGTCAGTGTTCGGGTTAGGGTTAGTGTTAGGGCATGGGGTAGGGTTAGGGCTGTGGTTAGGGTACGGGTTAGTTTTAGCGTTAGTGTACGGGTTAGGGTTACAGTTAAGGTTAGGGTTAGGTTTAGGATATGGGTTAGGGTAAGATTACGGTTAAGGGTTATGGTTTGGGTTAGGGTTAGGGTTAAGTTTAGCGTGCGGGTTAGGGTTACAGTCAGGGTTAGGTTTAGGTTTAGGGTACGGGTTAGGGTTAGGGTACGGGTTAGGTTTACCATTTGGGTATGGGTTAGGGTAAGGTTTAGGGTTAGGGTTAAGGGTTAGGGTTATAGTTATGGTTAGGCTACGGGTAGCGTTAGGGTACGGGTTAGGGTTAGGTTTAGGGTTCGGGATAGGGTTAGTGTACGGGTTAGGGTTAGGGTTAGGGTTAGGTTTAGTGTTAGTGTTATGGTTACGGTACGGATTAGGGTTAAGGTTGGGTTACGGGATAGGGTTAGTTTACCTGTTAGTTCTAGGGTTAGGGTTAGGTTTAGGTACGTGTTAGGGTTAGGGTTAGGGTTAGGATACGTGTTAGGGTTAGGGTTTGGGTACGGGTTAGTGTTATGTTTATCGTTAGGGTACGGGATAGGGTTAGGGTTAGGGTACGGTTTAGGATTAGGGTACGGGTTAGCGTTAGGGTTAGGGTCAGTGTTAGGGTTAGGTTTAGGATTAGGTTTAGGGTTAGGGTACGGATTAGGGTTACTGTACGGTTTAGGGTTAGGGTTAGGGTTAGGGTTATAATACGTGTTAGGGTTAGAGTTAGGGTTATGTTTAGAGTTAGAGTACGGGTTAGGGTCAGGGTTAGGGTTAGGGTTAGTGATAGGGTATGGGTAAGGGTTAGGGTTGCGGTTAGGTTACGGGTTAGTTTTAGGGTTAGGGTACAGTTTAGGGTTATGGTTAAGTTTAGGGTTAGGGGTAGGGTATGGGTTAGGTTTAGGTTATGGTTAAGGGTTATGGTTTGGGTTAGGGTCAGGGTTAAATTTAGGGTGCGGTTTAGAGTTAGAGTTAGGGTTAGATTACTGGTTTGGGTTAGTGTTAGGGTACAGGTTAGGTTAACCGTTTGGGTATGAGTTAGGGTAAGGGTTAGGGTTAGGGTTAGGTTTAGGGGTTAGGGTTAGAGTTAGGGTTAGGCTACGGGTAGGTTTAGGGTACGGGTTAGGGTTAGGTTTAGGGTTCGGGTTAGGGTTAGTGTACGGTTTAGGGTTAGCGTTAGGGTTAGGTTTAGGGTTAGGGTTAGTGTTAGGGTTACGGTACGGGTTAGGTTTAAGGTTACAGTACGGGATAGGTTTAGTGTACGTGTTAGGTCTAGGGTTAGGTTTAGGTTTAGTGTGAGGGTTAGGGATAGGGTTAGGGTTAGTGTTAGGGTTAGGGTTTGGGTATGGGTTAGGGTTAGTGTACGGATAGGATTAGGGTTAGAGTGTGGGTTAGGGTACGGGTTAGGTTTAGGGGTAGGATAAGTGTTAGTGTTAGGGTACGGTTAGGGTTAGAGTACGGGTTAGGGTTAGGTTTAGGGTTAGGGTTAGTGTTAAGTACGGGTTAGGGTTAGTGTTAGTGTTAGGGTTAGGGTTAGTGTACGGATAGGATTAGGGTTAGGGTGTGAGTTAGGGTACGGGTTAGGGTTATATTTTGGGTACGGGATATGGTTAGGGTACGTGTTAGGGTTAGGTTTAGGTGCGGGTTAGGGTTAGGGTACGGGTTAGGGTTAGGTTTAGGGTCAGGGTTAGGGTTACAGATAGGGTTATGGTACGGGTTAGGGTTAGGGTTGGGGTTAGGGTACAGGTTAGTTTTAGGATTAGGGTACGGGTTAGGGTTACATTTAATGTTAGGCTTAGGGTTAGGGTATGGGTTAGGGTTAGGGTACGGCTAAGGGTTATGGTTAGGGTTAGGGTTAGGTTTAGGTTTAAGGTGCGGGTTAGGCTTAGGTTTAGGGTAAGGGTTAGCGCGAGGATATGGGTAAGGGTGCTGTTAGAGTTTGGGTACGGGTTAGGGTTAGGGTTAAGGTAAGAGATAGGGTTAGGGTTAGGGTACGGGTTAGGGTTATGGTTATGGTACGGGTTAGGTTTACAGTACGGGATAGGTTTAGGGTGAGGCTTAGGGTTAGGGTTAGAGTACGGTTAGGGTTAGGGTTAGAGTACGGGTTAGGGTTAGTGTTAGGGTTAGGGTAAAGTTAGGGTTAGGGTTAGGGTTAGGGTTAGAGTATGGGGTAGGGTTAGTGTTAGGGTTAGGGTTAGTGTTAGGGTACGGGATAGGTTTTGGGTTAGGGTTAGGGTTAGAGTACGGGGTAGGTTTAGTTTTAGGGTTAGGGTTAGGGTTAGTGTTAGGGTACGGGATAGGGTTTGGGTTAGGTTTAGTGTTAGGGTACGGGTTAGGGTTAGTTTTAGGGTTAGGGTTTGGGTTAATGTACGGTTTAGGCTTAGGGTTATGTTTAGGGTTAGGATACGGGTTACTGTTAGGTTTAGGGGTACGGGATAGGTTTATCGTACGGGTTAAGTTTAGGGTTAGGGTTAGGCTTACGTTACGGGTTAGGGTTAGGATACGGGTTAGGGTTAGGTTTAGGGTGCGGGTTAGGGTTAGGGTTAGGATTAGTGTAAGGGTTAGGGTTAGGTTTAGGGTCAGGGTTAGGGTTAGGGTTAGTGTTAGGGTACGGGTTAGTGTCGGTGGGGGTTAGGGTACAGGTTAGGTTTAGGGTTAGGGTATGGGTTAAGGTAACGGTTAAGGTTAGGGTTAGTGTTTGGGTATGGGTTAGGGTTAGGGTACGGGTAAGTGTTATGGTTAGGGTTAGGGTTACGTTTAGGTTTAAGGTGCGGGTGAGGCTTAGGGTTAGGATTAGGTTTAGCGCTAGGGTATGGGTTAGGGTTACTGTTAGGGTTTGGGTACGGGTTAGGGTTAGGTTTAGGGTATGAGATAGGGTTGGTTACGGGTTAGGTCAAGGGTTAGGTTTAGGTTTAGGGTACGGGTTAGGGTTAGGGTAAGGTTTAGGGTTAGGGTTAGGGTATGGGTTAGGTTTAGGGTATGGGTTAGGGTTAGGTTAGGGTCAGGGTTAGGGTTAGTGTTAGGATATGAGTTAGTGTTAGGGTTAGGTTTAGGGTTCAGGTTAGGGTTAGGTTTAGGGTACGGGTTAGGTTTAGGGTACGGGTTAGGTTTAGGGTCAGGTTTAGGGTTAGGGTACGAATTAGGGTTAGTGTTAGGGTACGGCTTAGGTTTAGGTTTAGGGTTAGGGTTAGAGTACAGGTTAGGGTTAGTGTTAGGTTTAGGGAAAGGGTTAGGTTTAGGGTTAGGCTACGGGTTAGGGTTAGGGTTAGGGTTAGTGTTACGGTTAGAGTACGGTTAGGGTTAGGGTTAGGGTTAGAGTACCGGTTAGGGTTATGTTAGGTTAAGGCTTATGATTTGGGTTAGGGTGAGGGTTAAGTTTAGGTTGCGGGTTAGGGTTAGGGTTAGGGTTAGAGTACGGGTTTGGGTTAGTGTTAGGGTATGGGTTAGGTTTACCGTTTGGGTACGGGTTAGGGTAAGGGTTAGGGTTAAGGTAAGGGTTAGGGGTTAGGGTTAGAGTTAGGGTTAGGCTGCGGGTAGGGTTAGGGTACGGATTAGGGTTACGGTTAGGTTTCGGGTAGGGTTAGGGTACGGGTTAGGGTTAGAGTTAGGGTTAGGGTTAGGGTTAGCGTTATTGTTAGGGTTACGGTACGGGTTAGGGTTAAGGTTAGGGTACGGGATGGGGTTAGTGTACGCGTTAGGTCTAGGTTTAGGGTTAGTCATAGTGTGCGGGTTAGGGTTAGTTTTAGGGTGCGTGTAAGGTTTAGGGGTTGGGTACGGGTTAGCGTTACGTTTAGGTTAGGGTACGCGTTAGGTTTAGGGTTAGTTTTAGGGTTAGGGTACGGGTTAGGGTCAGGGTTAGGGATAGGTTTAGGGTTAGGGTTAGGTTTAGGGTATGGGTTAGGGTTACTGTACGGGTAGGGTTAGGTTTAGTGTTATACTACGGGTTAGGGTTTGAGTTAGGGTTAGGTATAGTGTTAGAGTATGGGTAGATTAGTGTTAGGGTTAGGGTTAGTGTTAGCGTACGGGTTAGGGTTAGAGTACGGGTTAGGGTTAGCTTTAGGGTTAGGGTTAGGGTTAGAGTACGGGTTAGGGTTAGTGTTAGTGTTAGGGTTAGTGTTAGGGTTAGTGTACGGATAGGGTTAGGGTTAGGGTTAGGTTTAGGGTACGGGTTAGGGTTAGTTTTAGGGTATGGGAAAGGTTAGGTTATGGGTTAAGTTTAGGGTTAGGGTTAGGTTTCGGTTACGGGTTAGGGTTAGGGTACGGGTTAGGGTTAGGTTTAGGTGCGGGTTAGGATTAGGGTTAGGGTATGTGTTAGGTTTAGGGTACGGGTTAGGGTTAGGGTTAGGGTACGGGTTAGGATTATTGTTAGTGTAGGAGTACGGGGTAGGTTTAGTGTTAGGGTTAGGGTTAGGTTTAAGGTACGGGTTAGGCTTAGGTTTAGGTTTAGGGTTAGGATACGGGTTAGGGTTAGGTTTAAGGTACGGGATAGGGTTAGCCTATGGGTTAAGTTTAGGGTTAGGGTTAGGTTTAGGTTACGGGTTAGGGTTAGGGTACGGGTTAGGGTTAGGTTTAGGGTGCGGGTTAGGTTTAGGTTTAGGATTAGTGTAAGGGTTAGGGTTAGGTTTAGTGTCAGTGTTCGGGTTAGGGTTAGTGTTAGGGCATGGGGTAGGGTTAGGGCTGTGGTTAGGGTACGGGTTAGTTTTAGCGTTAGTGTACGGGTTAGGGTTACAGTTAAGGTTAGGGTTAGGTTTAGGATATGGGTTAGGGTAAGATTACGGTTAAGGGTTATGGTTTGGGTTAGGGTTAGGGTTAAGTTTAGCGTGCGGGTTAGGGTTACAGTCAGGGTTAGGTTTAGGTTTAGGGTACGGGTTAGGGTTAGGGTACGGGTTAGGTTTACCATTTGGGTATGGGTTAGGGTAAGGTTTAGGGTTAGGGTTAAGGGTTAGGGTTATAGTTATGGTTAGGCTACGGGTAGCGTTAGGGTACGGGTTAGGGTTAGGTTTAGGGTTCGGGATAGGGTTAGTGTACGGGTTAGGGTTAGGGTTAGGGTTAGGTTTAGTGTTAGTGTTATGGTTACGGTACGGATTAGGGTTAAGGTTGGGTTACGGGATAGGGTTAGTTTACCTGTTAGTTCTAGGGTTAGGGTTAGGTTTAGGTACGTGTTAGGGTTAGGGTTAGGGTTAGGATACGTGTTAGGGTTAGGGTTTGGGTACGGGTTAGTGTTATGTTTATCGTTAGGGTATGGGATAGGGTTAGGGTTAGGGTACGGTTTAGGATTAGGGTACGGGTTAGCGTTAGGGTTAGGGTCAGTGTTAGGGTTAGGTTTAGGATTAGGTTTAGGGTTAGGGTACGGATTAGGGTTACTGTACGGTTTAGGGTTAGGGTTAGGGTTAGGGTTATAATACGTGTTAGGGTTAGAGTTAGGGTTATGTTTAGAGTTAGAGTACGGGTTAGGGTCAGGGTTAGGGTTAGGGTTAGTGATAGGGTATGGGTAAGGGTTAGGGTTGCGGTTAGGTTACGGGTTAGTTTTAGGGTTAGGGTACAGTTTAGGGTTATGGTTAAGTTTAGGGTTAGGGGTAGGGTATGGGTTAGGTTTAGGTTATGGTTAAGGATTATGGTTTGGGTTAGGGTCAGGGTTAAATTTAGGGTGCGGTTTAGAGTTAGAGTTAGGGTTAGATTACTGGTTTGGGTTAGTGTTAGGGTACAGGTTAGGTTAACCGTTTGGGTATGGGTTAGGGTAAGGGTTAGGGTTAGGGTTAGGTTTAGGGGTTAGGGTTAGAGTTAGGGTTAGGCTACGGGTAGGTTTAGGGTACGGGTTAGGGTTAGGTTTAGGGTTCGGGTTAGGGTTAGTGTACGGTTTAGGGTTAGCGTTAGGGTTAGGTTTAGGGTTAGGGTTAGTGTTAGGGTTACGGTACGGGTTAGGTTTAAGGTTACAGTACGGGATAGGTTTAGTGTACGTGTTAGGTCTAGGGTTAGGTTTAGGTTTAGTGTGAGGGTTAGGGATAGGGTTAGGGTTAGTGTTAGGGTTAGGGTTTGGGTATGGGTTAGGGTTAGTGTACGGATAGGATTAGGGTTAGAGTGTGGGTTAGGGTACGGGTTAGGTTTAGGGGTAGGATAAGTGTTAGTGTTAGGGTACGGTTAGGGTTAGAGTACGGGTTAGGGTTAGGTTTAGGGTTAGGGTTAGTGTTAAGTACGGGTTAGGGTTAGTGTTAGTGTTAGGGTTAGGGTTAGTGTACGGATAGGATTAGGGTTAGGGTGTGAGTTAGGGTACGGGTTAGGGTTATATTTTGGGTACGGGATATGGTTAGGGTACGTGTTAGGGTTAGGTTTAGGTGCGGGTTAGGGTTAGGGTACGGGTTAGGGTTAGGTTTAGGGTCAGGGTTAGGGTTACAGATAGGGTTATGGTACGGGTTAGGGTTAGGGTTGGGGTTAGGGTACAGGTTAGTTTTAGGATTAGGGTACGGGTTAGGGTTACATTTAATGTTAGGCTTAGGGTTAGGGTATGGGTTAGGGTTAGGGTACGGCTAAGGGTTATGGTTAGGGTTAGGGTTAGGTTTAGGTTTAAGGTGCAGGTTAGGCTTAGGTTTAGGGTAAGGGTTAGCGCGAGGATATGGGTAAGGGTGCTGTTAGAGTTTGGGTACGGGTTAGGGTTAGGGTTAAGGTACGAGATAGGGTTAGGGTTAGGGTACGGGTTAGGGTTATGGTTATGGTACGGGTTAGGTTTACAGTACGGGATAGGTTTAGGGTGAGGCTTAGGGTTAGGGTTAGAGTACGGTTAGGGTTAGGGTTAGAGTACGGGTTAGGGTTAGTGTTAGGGTTAGGGTAAAGTTAGGGTTAGGGTTAGGGTTAGGGTTAGAGTATGGGGTAGGGTTAGTGTTAGGGTTAGGGTTAGTGTTAGGGTACGGGATAGGTTTTGGGTTAGGGTTAGGGTTAGAGTACGGGGTAGGTTTAGTTTTAGGGTTAGGGTTAGGGTTAGTGTTAGGGTACGGGATAGGGTTTGGGTTAGGTTTAGTGTTAGGGTACGGGTTAGGGTTAGTTTTAGGGTTAGGGTTTGGGTTAATGTACGGTTTAGGCTTAGGGTTATGTTTAGGGTTAGGATACGGGTTACTGTTAGGTTTAGGGGTACGGGATAGGTTTATCGTACGGGTTAAGTTTAGGGTTAGGGTTAGGCTTACGTTACGGGTTAGGGTTAGGATACAGGTTAGGTTTAGGTTTAGGGTGCGGGTTAGGGTTAGGGTTAGGATTAGTGTAAGGGTTAGGGTTAGGTTTAGGTCAGGGTTAGGGTTAGGGTTAGTGTTAGGGTACGGGTTAGTGTCGGTGGGGGTTAGGGTACAGGTTAGGTTTAGGGTTAGGGTATGGGTTAAGGTAACGGTTAAGGTTAGGGTTAGGGTTAGGGTATGGGTTAGGGTTAGGGTTAGGGTTAGCATACGTGTTAGGGTTAGGGTTTGTGTACGGGTTAGGGTTACATTTAGGGTTAGGGTACGGTTTAGTTTTAGGGTTAGGGTAAGGGTTAGCGCTAGGGTATGGGTTAGGTTTACTGTTAGGGTTTGGGAACGGGTTAGGGTTAGGGTTAGGGTACGGGATAGGGTTGGGACGGGTTAGGTCAAGGGTTAGGGTTGGGTTTAGGGTACTGGTAAGTGTTAGGGTTAGGTTTAGGGTTAGGGTTAGTGTATAGTTTAGGTTTAGGGTACGGGTTAAGGTTAGGGTTAGGGTCAGGTTTAGGGTTAGGGTTAGGGTACGAGTCAGGGTTAGTGTTAGGTTTAGGGTATGGGTTAGGGTTAGGGTTAGGGTAAGGGTTAGGGTTAGAGTACGGGGTAGGGTTAGTGTTAGGGTTAGGGTTTGGGTTAATGTACGGGTTAGGCTTAGGGTTAGGTTAGGGTTAGGATACGTGTTAGGGTCAGGTTTAGGGTGCGGGTTGGGTTAGGGTTACGGTTAGGGTAAGGGTTAGGGTTAGGTTTAGGGTAAGGGTTAGGGTTAGGGTTAGTGTTAGGGTATGGGTTAGGGTTAGGTTTGTGGTTAGGGTACGGGATAGTTTTAGGATTAGGGTACGGATTAGGGTTATGGTTAAGGTTAAGGTTACGGTTAGGTTATGAGTTAGGGTTAAGTTACGGTTAAGGGTTATGGTTTGGGTTAGGGTTAGAGTTAAGTTTAGGGTGCGGGTTAGGGTTAGGGTTAGGGTTAGAGTACGGGTTTGGGTTAGTGTTAGGGTACGGGTTAGGTTTACCGTTTGGGTACGGGTTAGGCTTAGTGTTAGGGGTCTGGTTAGAGTTAGGATTAGGCTACGGGTAGGGTTAGGGTTCGAGTTAGGGATAGGGTTAAGTTTCGGGTTAGGGTAAGTGTACGGGTTAGGGTTAGGGTTAGGGTTAGGGTAAGGGTTAGTGTTAGGGTCACGGTGCAGGTTAGGGTTAAGGTTAGGGTACGGGATGGGGTTAGTGTACATGTTAGGTATAGGGTTAGGGTTAGGTTCAGTGTGCGGGTTAGGGTTAGGGTTAAGGTTAGGATACGTGTTAGTGTTAGGGTTTGGGTACGGGCTAGGGTTAAGTTTAGGGTTAGGGTATGGGTTAGATTTAGGTTTAGGGTTAGGGTATACTTTAGGGTTAGGGTACAGGATAGGGTTAGTGTTAGGGTCAGGTTAGGGTTAGGTTGGGGTCCGGGTTAAGGTTAGGTTTAGGGTTAGGGTTAGTGCTACAGTATGGGTTAGGGTTAATGTTAGGTTTTGGGTACGGGTAGGGTTAGGGTTAGGGTTAGGGTACGGGATAGGGTTGGGTACGGGTTAGGTCAAGGGTTAGGTTTAGTTTTAGGGTATGGTTTAGGGTTAGGGTTAGGTTTAGTGTTAGGGTTAGGGTATGGGTTAGGCTTACGGTTAGATTTAGGATTAGGAAACGGTTTAGGGTTAGGTACAGTGTACGGGGTAGGGTTAGCATACGGATTAACTTTAGTGTTAGGGATAGGTTTAGGTTACGGGTTAGGGTTAGGGTACGGGTTAGGGTATGGGTTAGGGTTAGGGTTAGGGTTAGGTTTAAAGTACGGGGTAAGGTTAGTGTTAGGGTTAGGGTTAGGGTTTATGTACGGGTTAGGCTTAGGGTTAGATTTAGGATTAGGATACGGTTTAGGGTTAGGTACAGGATACGGGATAGGGTTAGCATACGGGTTAACTTTTGTGTTAGGGTTAGGTTTAAGTTACGGGTTAGGGTTAGGTTACGGGTTAGGGTTAGGTTTAGGGTCCGGGTTAGGGTTAGGGTTAGGGTTAGTGTAAGGGTTAGGGTTAGGTTTAGGGTCAGGGTTAGGTTTAGGGTTAGTGTTAGAGTATGGGTTAGGGTTAGGGTTGGGTTTAGGGTATGGGTTAGTTTTAGTGTTAGGGTACAGATTAGGGTTATGGTTAAGGTAAGGGTTAGGGTTAGGGTATAGGTTAGGGTTAGGTTACGGTTAAGGGGTATGGTTGCGTTAGGGTTAGGGTTAAGTTTAAGGTGCGGGTTAGGGTTAGGGTTAGAGTTAGGGTTAGAGTACGGGTTTGGGTTAGTGTAAGGGTACGGGTTAGGTTTACCATTTGGGTATGGTTTTGTTTAAGGGTTAGGGTTACGGTTAGGGGTTAAGTGTTAGAGTTAGGGTTAGGCTACGTGTAGGGTTAGGGTACGGGTTAGGGTACGGGTTAGGGTTAGGGTTATGATTAGTGTTAGTGTTACGATACGGGTTAGGGTTAAGGTTGGGGTATGGGATAGGGTTAGTGTACATGTTAGGTCTAGGGTTAGGGTTAGGTTTCGTGTAAGTTTTAGGGTTAGGGTTAGGGTACATGTTAGGGTTAGGGTTTGGTTACGGGTTAGCATTACGTTTAGGTTTAGGGTACGGGTTAGGTTTAGGGTTAGAGTTAGGGGAAGGTGTAGGGTTAGGGTACGGGTTAGGGTTAGGTCAAGGTTAGGTTTAGGGTTAGGGTTAGGGTACCGGTTAGGGTTACTGTACGGGTTAGGGTTATGGTTAGGTTTAGGGTTAGGGTTAGCGTTATAGTACGGGTTAGGGTTAGAGATAGGGTTAGGTTTAGGGTTAGAATACGGGTTACGGTTAGGGTTAGGGTTAGGGTTAGTGTTAGGGTCAGTGTACGGATAGGGTTAGGGTAAGGGTTAGGGTACGGGTTAAGGTTAGGTTTAGGATACGGGATAGGGTTAGTGTATGGGTTAAGTTTAGGGTTAGAGTTAGGTTAGGTGACGGGTTAGGGTTAGGTTTAGTTGCGGGTTAGAGTTAGGGTTAGGGTTAGGGTTAGGGTTTGGTTTATGGTTAGGTTTAGGGTCAGGGTTAGGGTTAGGGTTAGGGGTAGTGTTAGGGTACGGGTTAGGGTTAGGGTTGGGGTTAGGGTACGGGTTTGTTTTAGGTTTAGGTTTCGGATTAGGGTTATGGTTAAGGTTAGGGTTAGGGTTAGGTTATGAGTTAGGGTTAAGTTACGGTTAAGGGTTATGATTTGGGTTAGGGTTAGAGTTAAGTTTAGGATGCGGGTTAGGGTTAGGGTTAGGGTTACGGTTAGTTACGGGTTTGGGTTAGTGTTAGGGTACAGGTTAGGTTTACCGTTTGGGTTTGGGTTAGGGTTAGGCTTAGTGTTAGGGGTCGGGTTAGAGTTAGGATTAGGCTACGGGAAGGGTTAGGGTACGGGTTAGGGTTAGGGTTTAGGTTCGGGTTAGGGTTAGTGTACGGGTAAGGGTTAGGGTTAGGTTTAGGGTAAGGGTTAGTGTTAGGGTCACGGTACGGTTTAGGGTTAAGGTTAGGGTACGGGATAGGGTTAGTGTACGTGTTAGGTATAGGGTTAGGGTTAGGTTCAGTGTGCGGGTTATGGTTTGGATTAGGGTTAGGATACATGTTAGGGTTAGTGTTTGGGTATGGGCTAGGGTTAAGTTTAGGGTTAGGGTATGGGTTAGGTTTAGGGTTAGGCTTAGGGTACTGTTTAGGGTTAGGGTATGGGATAGGGTTAGTGTTAGGGTCAGGGTTAGGGTTAGGTTTGGGTTCCGGGTTAAGGTTAGGTTTAAGGTTAGGGTTAGCCCTACGGTATGGGTTAGGGTTACTGTTAGGTTTTGGGTACGGGTTAGGTCAAGGGTTAGGTTTAGGTTTAGGGTATGGGTTAGGGTTAAGGTTAGTTTTATGGTTAGGTTTAGTGTATGAGTTAGGCTTAGGGTACCCGTTAGGGTTAGGGTTAGGGTCAGGGTTAGGGTTAGGGTTATGGTATGAGTTAGGGTTAGGGTTAGGTTTAGTTTACGGGTTAGGGTTAGGGTTAGGGTTAGGGTTAAAATACGGTTTAGGTTTAGGGTATGGGTTAGGGTTAGAGTTATGGTCCGGGTTAGGGTTAGGGTTAGGGTACGAGTTAGTGTTAGGGTTAGGGTACGGGTTAGGGTTAGGGTTATGGTACGGGTTACGGATACAGTATGGGTTAGGGTTAGGGTGAGGGTTAGGGTTAGGGTTAGAGTGCGCTTAGGGTTAGGGTTAGGTTTAGAGTAAGGGTTAGGGTTAGTGTTAGGGTTAGGGTAAGGGTTAGGGTTAGAGTTAGGGTTAGATTACGGGGTAGGGTTAGCGTTAGGGTTAGGGTTAGGTTTAGTGTTAGGGTACGGGTTAGGGATAGGGTACGGGTTAGCGTTAGGTTTTGGGTTAGGGTTACGGTTACGGTTAGGGTTAAAGTACAGGGTAGGGTTAGTGTTAGGGTTAGGGTTAGGGTTTATGTAAGGGTTAGGCTTAGGTTTAGGTTTAGGGTTAGGATACGGGTTAGGGTTAGGTTCAGGGTACAGGATAGGGTAAGCGTACAGGTTAAGTTTTGGGTTAGGGTTAGGTTTAAGTTACGGGTTAGGGTAAGCGTACAGGTTAAGTTTAGGGTTAGGGTTAGGTTTAGGTTACGGGTTAGGGTTAGGGAACCGGTTAGGGTTAGGTTTAGGGTTAGGGTTAGAGTTAGTGTTAAAGTACGGGGTAGGGTTAGTGTTAGGCTTAGGGTTAGGGTTAATGTTGGGTTAGGCTTAGGGTTAGATTTAGGATTAGGATACGGTTTAGGGTTAGGTTGAGGGTATGGGTTAGGGTTAGCATACGGGTTAACTTTAGGGTTAGGGTTAGGTTTAGGTTACGGGTTAGGGTTAGGGTACGGGTTAGGGTTAGGTGTAGGGTCCGGGTTAGGGTTAGGGTTAGGGTTAGTGTAAGGGTTAGGGTTAGGATTAGGTCTGGGTTAGGGTAGGGTTAGTGTTAGAGTACTGGTTAGGGTTAGGGTTGGGCTTAGTTTACAGGTTAGTTTTAGGGTTAGATTACAGGTTAGGGTTATGGTTAAGGTTAGGGTAAGGGTTAGGGTATGGGTTAGGGTTAGGTTACGGTTAAGGGTTATGGTTTGGGTTAGGGTTAGGGTTAAGTTTAAGGTGCGGGTTAGGGTTAGGGTTAGGGTTAGAGTTGGGTTTGGGTTAGTGTTAGGGTACGGGTTAGGTTTACCATTTGGGTATGGGTTAGGGTAAGGGTTAGGGTTAGGGTTAGGGGTTAGGGTTAGAGTTAGGGTTAGGCTACGGGTAGGGTTAGGGTACGGGTTAGGTTTAGGGTTAGGGTTAAGATTAGTGTTAGGTTTACGATACGGGTTAGGGTTAAGGTTGGGGTATGGGATAGCTTAGTGTACGTGTTAGGTCTAGGGTTAGGGTTAGGTTTAGTGTACGGGTTAGGGTTAGGGTTAGGGTATGTGTTAGGGTTAGGGTTTGGTTACAGTTTAGCGTTATATTTAGGGTTAGGGTACAGGTTAGGTTTAGGGTAGGGTTAGGGTACGGTTTAGGGTTAGGGTACGGGTTAGGGTTAGGTGAAGTTTAGGTTTAGGATTAGGGCTAGGGTACCGGTTAGGGTTACTCTACGGGTTAGGGTTATGGTTAGGGTTAGGGTTAGGGTTAGGGTTAGCGTTAGGGTTAGTGTACGGATAGGGTTAGGGTTAGGGTTAGGATTCGGGTTAAGGTTAGGTTTAGGATACGGGATAGGTTTAGTGTACGGGTTAAGTTTATGGTTAGGGTTAGGATTAGGTGACGGGTTAGGTTTAGGGAACGGGTTAGGGTTAGCTTTAGGTGCGGGTTAGAGTTAGGGTTAGGGTTAGGGTTAGGGTTTGGTTTAGGGTTAGGTTTAGGATCAGGGTTAGGGTTAGGAATAGGGTTATGGTACGGGTTAGGGTTAGGTTTGGGTTTAGGGTTCAGGTTAGTTTTAGGTTAGGGTATGGGTCAGGGTTACGGTTAAGGTTATGGTTAGGGTAAGGGTATGGGTTAGGGTTATTGTACGGGTAAGGGTTATGGTTAGGGTTAGGTTTAGGTTTAGGTTTTGGGTGCGGGTTAGGGTTAGGGTTAGGGTTTGTGCTAGGTTATGGGTTAGGGTTAATGTTAGGGTTTGGGTACGGGTTAGGGTTAGGGATAGGTTACGGAATAGGTTTGGGTAAGGGTTAGGTCAAGGGTTAGGGTAAGGTTTCAGGTACAGGTTCGGGTTAGGGTTAGGTTTAGGGTTAGTGTTAGGGTATGGGTTAGGCTTAGAGTACGGGTTAGGGTTAAGGTTAGGGTCAAGGTTAGGGTTAGGGTTAGGGTACGAGTTAGGGTTAGGGTTAGGTTTAGGGTACGGGTTAGGGTTAGGATTATGGTTAGGGTACGTGTTAGTTTTAGGGTACGTGTTACGTTTAGGGTTAGGGTCAGGTTTAGGGTTAGGGTTAGTGTACAAGTTAGGTTTAGGATTAGGATATGTGTTAGGGTTAGGGTTATGGTAAGGGTTAGGGTTACAGTACGGGTTTGTGTTAGGGTGAGGGTTAGGGTTAGAGTATGGTTAGGGTTAGGGTTAGGGTTAGGGTTAGAGTACGGGTTAGGGTTAGTGTTAGGTTAGGTTTAGGGTTAGGGTTAGTGTACGGGTTAAGGTTAGGTTCAGGGTACTGGCTAGGTTAGCATACGGGTTAAGTTTAGGGTTAGGGTTAGGTTTAGGTTACGGGTTAGGGTTAGGGTACGGGTTAGGGTTAGGTTTAGGGTTCGGATTAGGGTTAGGGTTAGGGTTAATGTAAGGGTTAGGGTTAGGTTTAGGGTCAGGGTTCGGGTTAGGTTTAGTGTTAGGGTACTCCTTAGTGTTAGGGTTGGTGTTAGGGTTGGAATAGTTTTAGGGTTAGGGTATAGGTTAGTGTTATTTTTAAGGTTATGGTTAGGGTTAGGGTATGGTTTAGGTTTAAGTTACGGTTAAGGGTTATGGTTTCGGTTAGGGATCGGGTTAAGATTAGGGTGCGGGTTAGCGTTAGTGTTAGGGTTAGAGTACGGGTTTGGGTTACTGTTAGGTTACGGGTTAGGTTTACCTTTTGGGTACGGGTTAGTGTAAGGTTAAGGATTAGTGTTAGGGTTAGGGGTTAGGTTTAGAGTTAGGGTTAGGCTATGGGTAGGGTTAGGGTATGGGTTAGGGTACGGGTTATGATTCGGGTTAGGGTTAGTGTACGGGTTAGGGATAGGGTTAGGGTTAGGGTTAGGTTTAGGGTTAGGGTTAGGGTACGGGTTAGGGTTACTGTACGGGTAGGGTTAGGGTTAGTGTTATACTACGGGTTAGGGTTTGAGTTAGGGTTAAGTATAGTGTTAGAGTATGGGTAGGTTAGTGTTAGTGTTAGGGTTAGAGTTAGTTTTAGTGTACGGATAGGGTTAGGGTTAGGGTTAGGTTTAGGGTACGGGTTAGGGTTAGTTTTAGGGTATGTGAAAGGTTAGCGTATGGGTTAAGTTTAGGGTTAGGTTTAGGGTTAAGTTTAGGGTGCGGGTTAGGGTTAGGGTCAGGGTTAGGTTTAGGTTTAGGGTACGGGTTTGGGTTAGGGTTAGGGTTAGGGTACGGGTTAGGTTTACCGTTTGGTTATGGATTAGGGTAAGGTTTAGGGTTAGGGTTAAGGGTTAGGGTTATAGTATTGGTTAGGCTACGGGTAGCGTTAGGGTACGGGTTAGGGTTAGGTTTA
Organism: Urocyon cinereoargenteus; assembly: GCA_032313775.1. Classification (NCBI taxonomy): domain Eukaryota; kingdom Metazoa; phylum Chordata; class Mammalia; order Carnivora; family Canidae; genus Urocyon; species Urocyon cinereoargenteus. The sequence continues at coordinate 148,040 of JAVLSZ010000026.1, forward strand.
GGGTTCGGGATAGGGTTAGTGTACGGGTTAGGGTTAGGGTTAGGGTTAGGTTTAGTGGTAGTGTTATGGTTACGGTACGGTTTAGGGTTAATGTTGAGTTACGGGATAAGGTAGTGTACGTGTTAGGTCTAGGGTTAGGGTTAGGTTTAGGTGCGTGTTAGGGTTAGGGTAAGGGTTAGGTTACGTGTTAGGGTTACGTTTAGGTTTAGGGTACGGGTTAGGGTTAGGGTTAGGGTTAGGGTACGGTTTAGGATTAGGGTACGGGTTAGCGTTAGGGTTAAGGTAGGGTTAGGGTTAGGTTTATGGTTAGGGTACGGATTAGGATTACTGTACGGTTTAGGGTTAGGGTTAGGTTAGGGTTATAATACGTGTTAGGGTTAGAGTTAGGGTTAGGTTTAGGGTTCGGGTTAGAGTACGGGTTAGGGTTAGGTTTAGTGTTAGGGTTAGAGTACGGGTTAGGCTTAGTGTTAGTTTAGGGTTAGCGTTAGGTTTAGTGTACAGATACGGTTAGGGCAGGGTTAGGGTTAGGGTACGGGTTAGGGTTAGGTTTAGGGTACGGGTTAGGTTTAGGGTTAGGGTACGGGTTAGGTTTAGGGTACGGGTTAGGGTTTGGGTTAGGGTCAGGCTTAGGGTTAGGTTTAGGGTACGAGTTAGGGATAGGGTTAGGGTACGGGTTAGGGTTAGGGTTATGGTACGGGTTTGGGTTACAGTACGGGTTAGGGTTAGGTTGAGGCTTAGGGTTAGGGTTAGAGTACGGTTAGGGTTAGGGTTAGGGTTAGGGTGAGAGTACAGTTTAGGGTTAATGTTAGGGTTAGGGTTAGGGTTAGTTTTAGGGTTAGTGTACGATTTTGGGTTAGGGTTAGTGTTAGAGTACGGGGTAGGGTTAGTGTTAGTGTTAGGGTTAGGGTTAATGTACGGGTTAGGCTTAGGGTTAGGTTTAGGGTTAGTATACAGTTAGGGTTAGGTTTAGGGTACGTGATAGGATTAGCGTACGGGTTAATTTTAGGGTTAGCGTTAGGTTTAGGTTACGGGTTAGGGTTAGGGTACGGGTTAGGTTTAGGTTTGGGGTGTGGGTTAGGGTTAGGTTTAGTGTAAGGGTTAGCGTTAGGTTTACGGTCAGGGTTAGGGTTAGGGTTAGTGTTAGGGTATGGGTTATGGTTAGGGTTGCGGTTAGGTTACGGGTTAGTTTTAGGGTTAGGGTACAGTTTAGGGTTATGGTTAAGTTTAAGGTTAGGGTTAGGGTATGGGTTAGGTTTAGGTTACGGTTAAGGGTTATGGTTTGGTTTAGGGTCAGGGTTAAGTTTAGGGTGCCGGTTAGAGTTAGAGTTAGGGTTAGATTACGGGTTTGGGTTAGTTTTAGGGTACGGTTTAGGTTAACCGTTTGGGTATGGGTTAGGTTATGGCTTAGGGTTAGGGTTAGGGGTTAGGGTTAGAGTTAGGGTTAGGCTACGGGTAGGTTTAGGGTACGGGTTAGGGTTAGGGTTAGGGTTCGGATTAGGGTTAGTGTATGGTTTAGTGTTAGGGTTAGGGTTAGGTTTAAGGTTAGGTTTAGTGTTAGGGTTACGGTACGGGTTAGGGTTAATGTTACGGTACGGTATAAGTTTAGTGTATGTGTTAGGTCTAGGGTTAGGTTTAGGTTTAGTGTGCGGGTTAGTGTTAGGGTTAGGGTTAGGGTTTGGGTATGGGTTAGGGTTAGTGTACAGATAGGATTAGGGTTAGGGTGTGGGTTAGGGTACGGGTTAGGTTTAAGGGTAGGGTAATTGTTAGTGTTAGGGTATGGTTAGGGTTAGAGTACGGGTTAGGGTTAGGTTTATGGTTAGGGTGAGGGTTAAGTACGGGTTAGGGTTAGTGTTAGGGTTAGGGTTAGTGTACGGATAGGATTAGGGTTAGGGTGTGGGTTAGGGTATGGATTAGGGTTAGGTTTAAGGTACGGGATAGGGTTAGTGTACGGGTTAAGTTTAGGGTTAGGGTTAGGTTTAGGTTACGGGTTAGGGTTAGGGTACGTGTTAGGGTTAGGTTTAGGTGCGGGTTAGGGTTAGGGTACGGGTTAGGGTTAGGTTTAGGGTCAGGTTTAGGGTTACGGATAGGGTTATGGTACGGGTTAGGGTTAGGGTTGGGGTTAGGGTACGGGTTAGTTTTAGGTTTAGGGTATGGGTTAGGGTTACGGTTAATGTTAGGGTTAGGGTTAGGGTATGGGTTAGGGTTAGGGTACGGGTAAGGGTTATGGTTAGGGTTAGGGTTAGGTTTAGGTTTAGGGTGTGGATTAGGCTTAGGTTAAGTGTAAGGGTTAGCGCCAGGGTACAGGTAAGGGTGCTGTTAGAGTTTGGGTACGGGTTAGGGTTAGGGTTAGGGTACGAGATAGGGTTACGGTTAGGGTACAGGTTAGGGTTAGGGTTATGGTACGGGTTAGGGTTACAGTACGGGATAGGGTTAGGGTGAGGCTTAGGGTGAGGGTTAGAGTACGGTTAGGGTTAGGGTTAGGGTTAGGGTTAGGGTTAGAGTACGGGTTAGGGTTAGTGTTAGGGTTAGGGTAAGGTTAGGGTTAGGGTTAGGGTTAGAGTACGGGGTAGGGTTAGTGTTAGGGTTAGGTTTAGGGTTAGTGTTAGGGTACGGGATAGGGTTTGGGTTAGGGTTAGGGTTAGGGTACGGGGTAGGGTTAGTGTTAGGGTTAGGGTTTGGGTTAATATACCGTTTAGGCTTAAGGTTAGGTTGAGGGTTAGGATACGGTTTAGTGTTAGGTTTAGGGTATGGGATAGGTTTATCGTACGGGTTAAGTTTAGGGTTAGGGTTAGGTTTACGTTACGTGTTAGGGTTAGGGTACGGGTTAGGGTTAGGCTTAGGGTGCGGGTTAGGGTTAGGGTTAGGATTAGTGTAAGGGTTAGGGTTAGGTTTAGGGTCAGTGTTAGGGTTAGGGTTAGTGTTAGTGTATGGGTTAGGGTCGGTGGGGGTTAGGGGACGGGTTAGGTTTAGGGTTAGGGTATGGGTTAGGGTTACGGTTAAGGTTAGGGTTAGGGTTAGGGTATCGGGTAGGGTTAGGGTTAGGGTTAGGGTTAGTGTACGTGTTAGGGTTAGGGTTTGTATACGGGTTAGGGTTACGTTTAGTGTTAGGGTACGGTTTAGTTTTAGGGTTAGGCTAAGGGTTAGCGCTAGGGTATGGGTTAGGTTTACTGTTAGGGTTTGGGAACGGGTTAGGGTTAGCGTTAGGGTACCTGATAGGGTTGGGTACGGGTTAGGTCAAGGGTTAGGGTTGGGTTTAGGGTACTGGTAAGGGTTAGGGTTAGGTTTAGGTTTAGGGTTAGGGTATGGGTTAGGTTTAGGGTACAGGTTAAGGTTAGGGTTACGGTCAGGTATAGGGTTAGGGTTAGTGTTAGGGTACGGGTTAGGGTTAGGGTTGGGGTTAGGGTACTGGTTAGTTTTAGGTTTAGGGTACGGATTAGGGTTATGGTTAAGGTTAGGGTTAGGGTTAGAGTTAAGTTTTGGGTGCGGGTTAGGGTTAGGGTTAGGGTTAGAGTACGGGTTTGGGTTAGTGTTAGGGTACGGGTTAGGTTTACCGTTTGGGTACGGGTTAGGGTTAGGCTTAGTGTTAGGGGTCGGGTTAGAGTTAGGATTAGGCTATGGGTAGGGTTAGGGTTCGGGTTAGGGTTAGGGTTAAGGTTCGGGTTAGGGTTAGTGTACAGGTTAGGGTTAGGTTTAGGGTTAGGTTAAGGGTTAGTGTTAGGGTCACGGTACGGGTTAGGGTTAAGGTTAGGGTACGGGATAGGGTTAGTGTACGTGATAGGTATAGGGTTAGGTTTAGGTTCAGTGTGCGGGTTAGGGTTAGGTTTAGGGTTAGGGTTAGGGTTAGGGTTAGGATACGTGTTAGGGTTAGGTTTTGTGTTCGGGTTAGGTTTAAGTTTAGGGTTAGGGTATGAGTTAGGTTTAGGGTTAGGGTTAGGGTACGGTTTAGGGTTAGGTTACGGGATAGGGTTAGTGTTAGGGTCAGGGTTAGGGTTAGTTTTGGGATTCGGGTTAGGTTTAGGTTTAGGGTTAGAATTAGCGCTACGGTATGGGTTAGGGTTTCTGTTAGGTTTTCGGTACTTGTTAGGGTTAGGGTTAGGATTAGGGTACGGGATAGGTTTGGGTACGGGTTAGGTCACGGGTTAGGTTTAGGTTTAGGGTATGGGTTAGGGTTAGGGTTAGGTTTAGGGTTAGGGTTAGGGTATGGGTTAGGCTTAGCGTACGGGTTAGGATTGGCGTTAGGGTCAGGGTTAGGGTTAGGGTTAGGGTATGAGTTAGGGTTAGGGTTAGGTTTAGGGTTAGGGTTAGGGTACGAGTTAGGGTTAGGGTTAGGGTACGGTTTAGGTTTAGGGTTATGGTACAGGTTAGGGATACAGTATGGGTTAGGGTTAGGGTGAGGGTTAGGGATAGGGTTAGAGTACGGTTAGGGTTAGTGTTAGGTTTAGAGTACGGCTTAGGGTTAGTGTTAGGGTTAGTGTAAGGGTTAGGGTTAGGGTTAGGGTTAGAGTACGGGGTAGGGTTAGTGTTAGGGTTAGGGTTAGTGTTAGGGCACGGGTTAGGGATAGGGTATGGGTTAGGGTTAGGTTTAGGGTTAGGGTTAGGGTTAGGGTTAGGGTTAGGTTTAGAGTACGGGCTAGGGCTAGTGTTAGGGTTAGGGTTAGGGTTAATGTACGGGTTAGGCTTAGGGTTAGATTTAGGATTAGGATACGGTTTAGGGTTAGGTTCAGGGTATGGGATAGGGTTAGCATACGGGTTAACTTTAGGGTTAGGGTTAGGTTTAGGTTACGGGTTAGGGTTAGGGTACGGTTTAGGGTTAGGTTTAGGGTCCGGGTTAGGGTTAGGGTTAGGGTTAGTGTAAGGGTTAGGGTTAGGTTTAGGGTCAGGGTTAGGGTTAGGTTTGGCATCCAAGTTAGGGTTAGGTTTAGGGTTAGGGTTAGGGTACGGTTTAGGGTTAGGGTACAGGATAGGGTTAGTGTTAGGGTCAGGGTTAGGGTTAGGTTTGGGGTCCGGGTTAGGGTTAGGTTTAGGGTTAGGGTTAGCGCTACGGTATGGGTTAGGTTTACTGTTAGGTTTTGGTTATGGGTTAGGGTAAGGGTTAGGGTTAGGGTATGGGATAGTTTTGGGTACGGGTTAGGTCAAGGGTTAGGTTCAGGTTTAGGGTATGGGTTAGGGTTAGGGTTAGGTTTAGGGTTAGGGTTAGTGTTAGGGTATGAGTTAGGGTTAGGTTTAGGTTTAGGGTACGGGTTAGGGTTAGGGTTAGCGTTAAATTAAGGGTAAGGTTTAGAGTACGGGTTAGGGTTAGGGTTAGGGTGCGGGTTAGGGTTAGGGTTAGTGTAAGGGTTAGGGTTAGGTTTAGGGTCAGGGTTCGGTTTAGGGTTAGTGTTAGGGTACTCGTTAGTGTTAGCGTTGGCATTAGGGTACGGGTTAGTTTTAGGGTACGTGTTACGTTTAGGGTTAGGGTCAGGTTTAGGGTTAGGGTTAGGGTACAAGTTAGGTTTGGGATTAGGATACGGGTTAGGGTTAGGGTTATGGTAAGGGTTAGGGTTACAGTACGGGTTAGGGTTACGGTGGGGTTTAGGGTACGGGTTAGGTTTAGGGTTAGGGTATGGGTCAGGGTTACGGTTAGGGTTAGGTTTAGGGTTAGGGTATCGGTTAGGGTTAGGTTACGGTTAAGGGTTATGGGGTGGATTAGGGTTAGGTTTAAGTTTAGGGTGCGGGTTAGGGTTAGGGTTAGGGTTAGAGTACGGGTTTGGTTTAGTGTTAGGGTACGGGTTAAGTTTACCATTTGGGTACAGTTTAGGGTAAGGGTTAGTGTTAGGGTTAGGGTACGTGTTAGGGTTAGGGTTAGGTTAGGGTTAGGGTCAGTGTTTGGGTTAGGGTTCGAGTTAGGTTTAGCGTTAGGTTTAGGGTACAAGTTAGGGTTAGGGTACGGGTTAGGTTTAGGGTACGGGTTAGGGTTAGGCTTAGGTTCAGGCTTAGGTTTAGGTTTAGTGTTAGGGTATGGGTTGGGTTAGGGTTAGGGTTAGGGTTAAAGTACAGGGTAGGGTTAGTGTTAGGTTTAGGGTTAGGGTTAATGTACGGGTTAGGCTTAGGGTTAGATTTAGTGTTAGGATACGGTTTAGGGTTAGATTCAGTGTACGGGATAGGGTTAGCGTATGGGTTAACTTTTGGGTTAGGTTTAGGTTACGGGTTAGGGTTAGGGTACGGGTTAGGGTTAGGTTTAGGGTCCGGGTTAGGGTTAGGGTTAGGTTTAGTGTAAGGGTTAGGGTTAGGTTTAGGGTCAGGTTTAGGGTGAGTGTTAGTTGTAGAGTACGGGTTATGGTTAGGGTTGGGGTTAGGTTACGGGTTAGTTTTAAGGTTAGGGTACAGGTTAGGGTTATGGTTAAGATTAGGGTTAGGGTTAGGTTTAGAGTACGGTTTAGGTTTAGTGTTAGTGTTAGGGTTAGGGTGAGTGTACGGATAGGGTTAGGGTTCGGGTTAGGGTACGGGTTAGGCTTAGGTTTATGTGCGGTTTAGGTTTAGGGTATGGGTTAGGGTTAGGTTAAGGTCAGGGTTATGGTTAGGGATATGGTCATGCTACGGGTTAGGGTTAGGGATGGGGTTAGTGTACGGGTTAGTTTTAGGGTTAGGGTACGGGTTAGGGTTACAGTTAAAGTTATGGTTAGTGTTAGGGTATGGGTTGGGGTTAGGGTGCGGGTTAGGCTTAGGGTTCGGTTTAGGGTTAGCTCTAGGTTATGGGTTAGGGTTACTGTTAGGGTTTGTGTACATGTTAGGGTTAGGTATCGGGTACGAGATAGGGTTGGGTACGGGTTAGGTCAAGGGTTAAGTTTAGGTTTAGGGTACGGGTTAGGGTTAGGGTTAGCTAAGGGTTAGGGTTAGGGTATGGGTTAGGTTTAGGGTACGGGTTAGGGTTAGGGTTAGGGTCAGGGTTAGGGTTAGGGTTAGGGTATGAGTTATGGTTAGGGTTAGGTTTAGGGTACGGGTTAGGGATAGGGTTAGGTTTAAGATACGGTTTAGTTTAGGGTATGGGTTAGAGTTACGGTCAGGTTTATGGTTAGGGTACGGGTCATGTTACGGGTTAGGAATACAGTATGGGTTAGGGTTAGGTTGAGGCTTAGGGTTAGGGTTAGAGTACGGTTAGGGTTAGGGTTAGGGTTAGGGTTAGGGTTAGGGTTAGGGTTAGGGTTAGAATACGGGTTAGGGTTAGTGTTAGGTTTAGGGAAAGGGTTAGGTTTAGGGTTAGGGCACGGGTTAGGGTTAGTGTTAGGGATACGTACGGAGTAGGGTGAGTGTTAGGGTTAGAGTTAGGTTTAATGTACGTGTTAGGCTTAGGGTTAGGTTTAGGGTTAGTTTACGGGTTAGCGTTAGGGTACTGTTTAGTGTTAGGTTTAGGGTGCGGGTTAGGGTTAAGGTTAGGGTTAGTGTACGGGTTAGGGTTAGGTTGAGTGTCAGGGTTAGGTTTAGGGTTAGTGTTAGGGTATGGTATAGGGTTAGGGTTGGGGTTAGGGTACGGTTTAGTTTTCGGGTTAGGGTACAGGTTATGGTTACGGTTAAATTTAGGGTTAGGGTACAGGTTAGGGTTAGGTTTAGGGAATGGGATCGGGTTAGTGTACGGGTTAAGTTTAGGGTTAGGGTTAGGTTTAGGTTACGGGTTAGGGTTAGGTAACGGGTTAGGATTAGGTTTAGGTGCAGATTAGGGTCAGGGTACGGGTAATGATTAGGTTATGGTCAGGGTTAGGTTTAGAAATAGGCTTATGGTACAGGTTAGGGTTAGGGTTGGGGTTAGGGTACGGGTTAGTTTTAGGGTTTGAGTACGGGTAAAGGTTACGGGTAAGGTTAGGTTAGTGTAGGGTATGGGTTAGGGTTAGGGTATGGGTAAGGGTTATGTTTAGGGTTAGGGTTAGGTTTAGGTTTAGGGTGCAGGTTAGGCTTAGGGTCAGGTTTAGGGTTAGGGCTAGGGTATGGGTTAGGGTTAATGTTAGGTTTTGGGTACGGGTTAGGGTTAAGGTTAAGGTACGGGATAGGGTTGGCTACGGGTTTGGTCAAGGTTTAGGGTTAGTTTTATGGAACGGGATAGGGTTAGGGTTATGTTTAGGGTTAGGATTAGGGTATTGGTTAAGTTTAGGGTTAGGGTTAGGGTACTGGTTAGGGTTAGGGTTAGGGTTAGGGTACGGGTTAGGATTAGGTTACGAGTTAGGGTTAGTGTTATGGTCAGGGTTAGGTTTAGGGAACGAGTTAGTGTTAGGGTTAGTGTAGGGTATGGGTTAGGGTTAGGGTACGGGTAAGGATTATGGTTAGGGTTAGGGTTAGGTTTAGGTTTAGGGTGCGGGTTAGGCTTAGAGTTAGGGTTAGGATTAGTGCTAGGGTACGGGTTAGGGTTATGTTAGGGTTTGGGTACGGGTTAGGTTTAGGGTTAGGGTACCTGATAGGGTTGGGTACGGGTTAGGTCAAGGGTTAGGGTTAGTTTTAGCGTACGGTTTATGGTTAGGGTTAGGTTTAGGTTAGGGTTAGGGTATGGGTTAGGTTTAGGGTACGGGTTAGGGTTAGGGTTAGGGTAAGGGTTAGGGTTAGGTTTAGGGAACGAGTTAGGGTTAGGGTTATGTTTAGGGTATGATTTATGGTTAGTGTTAGGGTCAGGGTTATGGTTAGGATACGAGTTAGGGTTAGGGTTAGGGTACGGGTTAGGGTTAAGTTTATGTTACGGGTTAGTGTTACAGTACGGGTTAGGGTTAAGTTGAGGGTTAGGGTTAGGGTTAGAGTATGGTTAGGGTTAGGGTTAGTGTAGGGTATGGGTTAGAGTTAGGTTTAGGGTTAGGGTTTGGGTACGGGGTAGGGTTAGGTTTAGGGTACGGGATAGGGTTAGAGTACGGGTTAAAATTAGGTTTAGGGTTAGGTTTAGGTTACGGGTTAGGGTTAGGGTACGGGTTAGGGTCAGGTTTAGGTGAGGGTTAGGGTTAGGATTAGGGTTAGGGTACGGGTTAGATTTAGGGTTACGGTACGTGTCAGGTTTATGGTTAAGGTTAGGGTTAGGGTTAGGGTATGCGTTAGTGTTTGGGTACGGGTAAGGATTTTGGTTAGGGTTAGGGTTAGGTTTAGGTTTAGGGTGTGGTTTAGGGTTAGAGTTAGGGTTAGCGCCAGGCTATGGGTAAGGGTCACGGTTAGGGTTTTGGTACGGGTTAGGGTTAGGGTTAGGTTATGGGATAGGCTTCGGTACCGGTTAGGTCAAGGGTTACGGTTAGGTTTAGAGTACGGTTTAAGGTTAGGTTTGTAGCGTCAGGGTTAGGGTTAGGGTTAGGTTTACGGAACACTATAGGGTTACTGTACGGGTTAGGGTTATGGTTAGGGTTAGGGTTAGGGTTAGCGTTATAGTACGGGTTAGGGTTAGAGTTAGGGTTAGGTTTAGGTTTAGAGTACGGTTTAGGGTTAGTTTTAGGGTTAGGTTTAGTGTTAGGGTTAGGGTCAGAGTACGGGTCAGTGTTTGTTAGTGTTAGTGTTAGGGTTAAGGTTAGGGTTAGCGTACGGATAGGGTTAGGGTTAGGGTTAGTGTTAGGGTTAGGGTTAGGGTACGGGTTAGGGTTAGGTTTAGGATATGGGATAGGATTAGCGTACGGGTTAAGTTTAGGGTTAGGGTTAGGTTTAATTTATGGGTTAGGGTTAGGGAACGGGTTAGGGTTAGGTTTAGGTGCGGGTTAGGGTTAGGGTTTGGGTTAGGGTTAGGTTTAGGGTCAGGATTAGGGTTAGGGATAGGGTTATGGTACGGGTTTTTGTTAGGTTTGGGGTTAGGGTACAGGTTAGTTTTAGGGTTAGGGTATGGGTCAGGGTTACGGTTAAGGTTAGGGTTAGGTGTAGGTTTAGGGTTAAGGTATGGCCTAGGTTTAGGGTACGGGTTAGGGTTAGGGTTAGGGTCAGGGTTAGGGTTAGGGTTAGGGTACGAGTGTGGGTTAGGGTTACATTTAGGGTACAGTTTAGGATTAGTGTTAGGGTCAGGGTTAGGTTTAGGGTATGAGTTAGGGTTAGGGTTAGGGTAAGGGTTAGTTTTAGGGTTATGTTACGAGTTAGGGTTACAGTACGGGTTAGGTTTAGGGTGAGGGTTAGGGTTAGGGTTAGAGTATGGTTAGGGTTAGGGTTAGGGTTAGGATTAGAATACGGGTTAGGGTTAATGTTAGGGTTAGGGAAAGGGTTAGGGTTAGGGTTAGGCTACGGAGCAGAGTTAGGGTTAGGGTTAGGGTTAGGGTACGAGTTAGGGTTAGGTTTAGTGTACGGGCTAGGGTTAGCATACGGGTTAAGATTAGGTTTAGCGTTAGGTTTAGGTTATGGGTTAGGTTTAGGGTACGGGTTAGGGTTAGGTGTAGGTGAGGGTTAGGGTTGCGGTTAGGGTACGGGTTAGTTTTAGGGTTGGGGTACGGTTCAGGGTTACTGTTAAGGTTAGGGTTAGGGTTAGGCTATGGGTTAGTGTTAGGGTACGGGTAAGGGTTATGGTTAGGGTTAGGGTTAGGTTTAGGTTGAGGGTGCGGTTTAGGGTTAGGGTTAGGGTTAGTGCTAGGCTATGGGTTAGGGTTATGGTTAGGGTTTTGGTACGGGTTAGGGTTAGGGTTAGGTTACAGGATAGGGTTGGGTACGGTTTAGGTCAAGGGTTACGGTTAGGTTTAGCGTACGGTTTAGGGTTAGGGTTAGCATCAGGGTTAGGGTTAGGGTTAGGGTACGAGTTAAGGTTAGGTTTATGTTTAGGGTACGGTTTAGGGTTAGGGTTAGGGTTAGGGTACGGGTTAGGTTTAGGTACAGTTTAGGGTACGGGTACGGGTTAGGGTTACATTTAGGGTCCTGGTTAGTGTACGGTTAGTGTTAGGGTTAGAGTACGGGGTAGGCTTAGTGTTAGGTTTAGGGTTAGGGTTAAATTACGGGTTAGGCTTAAGGTTAGGTTAAGGGTTAGATTACGGGTTAGGGTTAGGTTTAGGGTACGGGATAGGGTTAGCGTACGTGTTAAGTTTAGGTTTAGCGTTAAGTTTAGGTTACGGGTAGGGTTAGGGTATGGGTTAGTGTTAGGTTTAGGGTGCGGTTTAGCATTAGGGTTAGGATTAGTGTAAGGGTTAGGGTTAGTTTTAGGGTTAGGGTTAGGGTTAGGGTTAGTGTTAGGGTACAGGTTAGGGTTAGGGTTGGGGTTAGGGTACGGGTTAGTTTTAGGGTTGGGGTACGGGTCAGGGTTACTGTTAAGGTTAGGGTTAGGGTTAGGCTATGGGTTAGTGTTAGGGTACGGGTTATGGTTAGGGTTAGGGTTAGGTTTAGGTTGAGGGTGCGGTTTAGGGTTAGGGTTAGGATTAGTGCTAGGCTATGGGTTAGGGTTATGGTTATTGTTTCGGTACGGGTTAGGGTTAGGGTTAGGTTACAGGATCGGGTTGGGTTTGGTTTAGGTCAAGGGTTACGGTTAGGTTTAGCGTACGGTTTAGGGTTAGGGTTAGCGTCAGGGTTAGGGTTAGGGTTAGGGTACGAGTTAGGGTTAGGTTTAGGTTTAGGGTACGGCTTAGGTTTAGGGTTAGGGTTAGGGTTAGGATACGGGTTAGGTTGAGGGTACAATTTAGGGTACGGGTATGGGTTAGGGTTAGGGTTAGGGTATGGGTTAGGGTACGGGTTAGGGTTAGGGTTGGGGTTGGGTACGGGTTAGTTTTAGGGTTAGGGTACGGGTTAGGTTTACAATTAAGTTTAGGGTTAGGGTTAGGGTATGAGTTAGGGTTAGATTACGGTTAAGGGTATTGGTTTGGGTTAGGGTTCGGGTTAAGTTTAGGGTGCGGGTTAGGGTTAGGTTTAGGTTTAGGGTTATGGTTAGAACACGGGTTTGGGTTAGTGTTAGGGTACGGGTTAGATTTACCATTTGGGTACGGGTTAGGGTAAGAGTTAGGGTTAGGGTTAGGGGTTTGGTTAGAGTTAGGATTAGTCTACGGGTAGGGTTAGGGTACGGGTTAGGGTTAGAGTTAGGGATCGGGTTAGGGTTAGTGTACGGTTTAGATTTAGGTTTAGGGTTAGGGTTAGTGTTAGGGTTACGATACAGGTTAGGGTTAAGGTTGAGGTATGGGATAGGGTTAGTGTACGTGTTAGGTCTAGGGTTAGGTTTAGGTTTAGTGTGCGGGTTAGGGTTAGGTTTAGGGTATGTGTTAGGATTAGGGTTTGGGTACGGGTTAGCGTTACGTTTTGGGTTAGGGTACGTGTTAGGTTTAGGGTTAGGGTTAGGTTACGGTTTACGGTTAGGGTACGGGTTAGGGTTAGGGTTAGGTCAGGGTTGCATTAGGGTTAGGGTACGGTTTAGGTTTACTGTACGGGTTAGTTTTATGGTTATGGTTAAGATTAGGGTTAGCGTTATAGTATGGGTTAGGATTAGAGTTAGGGTTAGGTTTAGGTTTAGAGTACGGGTTAGGGTTAGTGATAGGGTTAGGTTTAGGGTTAGGGTTAGGGTTAGAGTACGGGTTAGTGTTAGTGTTGGTGTTAGGGTTAGGGTTAGGGTTATTGTATGGATAGGGTTAGGGTTAGGTTTAGGGTTAGGGTACTGGTTAGGATAAGGTTTAGGATACGGGATAGGATTAGCTTACGGGTTAAGTTTAGGGTTAGGGTTAGGTTTAGGTACGGGTTAGGGTTAGGGAACGGGTTAGGGTTAGGTTTAGGTGCGGATTAGGGTTAGGGTATGGGTCAGAGTTTGGGTTAGGGTTAGGTTTAGGGTCAGGGTTAGGGTTAGGGATAGGGTTAAGGTACGGGTTAGGGTTGGGTTTGAGGTTAGGGTACAGGTTAGTTTTTAGGGTTAGGGTACGTGTCAGGGTTACAGTTAAGGTTAGGGTTAGGGTTAGGATATGGTTACAGTTAGGGTACGGGTAAGGGTTATGGTTAGGGTTAGGGTTAGGTTTAGGTTTAGGGTGCGGGTTAGGGTTTGGGTTAGGGTTAGTGCTAGGTTATGGGTTAGGGTTACTGTTAGGGTTTGATACAGGTTAGGTCAAGGTCTAGGGTTAGGTTTAGGGTACGGGTAATGGTTAGGGTTAGGTTTAGGGTTAGTGTTAGGGTATGGGTTAGGCTTAGGGTACGGGTTAGGGTTAAGGTTAGGGTAGGGTTAAGGTTAGGGTTAGGGTACGAGTTAGGGTTAGGGTTAGGTTTAGGGTACGGGTTAGGGTTAGGATTAGGGTTAGAGTACGGGTTAGGTTTAGGGTACGGGTTACGGTTAGTGTTAGGGTCAGGGTTAGGTTTAGGGTTAGGGTACGCGTTAGGATTAGTGTTATGGTATGGGTTAGGGTATAGTACTGGTTAGGGTTAGGGTGAAGTTTAGGGTTAGGGTTAGAGTATGGGTTAGGGTTAGTGTTAGGTTAGGTTTAGGGTAGGGTTAGTGTACGGGTTAGGGTTAGGGTTAGGGTTAGGGTTAGGGTTAGGTTTAGAGTGCGGGGTAGAGTTAGTTTTAGGGTTCAGGTTAGGGTTAATGTATGGGTTAGGCTTAGGTTTAGGTTATGGTTAGAATACAGGTTAGGGTTAGGTTCTGGGTACAGGATAGGGTTAGCGTACGGGTTAAGTTTAGGGTTAGGGTTACGGTTAGGTTAAGGTTACGGGTTAGGGCTAGGGTACGGGTTACGGTTAGGTTTAGGGTCCGGGTTACGGTTAGGGTTAGGATTAGTGTAAGGGTTAGGGTTAGGTTTAGGGTCAGGGTTAGGGTTATGTTTAGAGTTAGGGTACGGTTTAGGGTTAGGGTTGGGGTTAGGATACGCATTAGTGTTAGGTTTGGGGTTAGGGTACGGGTTAGTTTTAGGGTTAGGGTACAGGTTAGGGTTATGGTTAAGGTTAGGGTTAGGGTTAGGGGATGGGTTTGGGTTAGGTTTAGGGTTAGGTTTAGGGTTAGAGTACGGGTTTGGGTTAGTGTTAGGGTACGGGTTAGGTTTATCGTTTGGGTACGGGTTAGGGAAGGGTTAGGTTTAGGGTTAGGGTTTAGGGTTATAGATAGGGTTAGGCTACAGGTAGGGTTAGGGTACGGGTTAGGGTTAGGGTTCGGGTTAGGGTTAGTGTACGGGTTAGGGTTAGGTTTAGGGTTAGGGTTAGGGTTACGATACGGGTTAGGGTTAAGGTTGGGGTATGGGATAGGTTTAGTGTACGTGTTAGGTCTAGGGTTAGGGTTAGGTTTAGTGTGCGGGTTAGGGTTAGGGTTAGAGTACGTGTTAGGGTTATGGTTTGGTTACGGGTTAGCGTTACGTTTACGGTTGGGTACGGGTTAGGTTTAGGGTTAGGGTTAGGGTACGGTTTAGGTTTAGGGTACGGGTTAGGGTTAGGTCAGGGTTAGGTTTAGGGTTAGGGTAAGGGTATCCGTTAGGTTTACTGTACGGGTTAGGGTTATGTTTAGGGTTAGGGTTAGGGTTAGCGTTATAGTACGGGTTAGGGTTAGAGTTAGGGTTAGGTTTAGGGTTAGAGTATGGGTTACGGTTAGTGTTAAGGTTAGGGTTAGTGTTAGAGTACGGGTTAGGGTTAGAGTACGGGTTAGGGTTAGGTTTAGTGTTAGGGTAAGGGTTAGAGTACGGGTTAGGGTTAGTGTTAGTGTTAGGGTTAGGGTTAGGGTTAGTGTACGGATAGGGTTAGGGTTAGGTTTAGTGTACGGGTTAGGGATAGGTTTAGGATATGGGATATGTTTAGTGTACGGGTTAAGTTTAGGGTTAGGCTTAAGTTTAGGTGACGGGTTAGGGTTAGGGAATGGGTTAGGGTTAGGTTTAGGTGCGGGTTAGAGTTAGGGTTAGGGTTAGGGTTAGGGTTTGGTATAGGGTTATGTTTAGTTTCAGGATTAGGGTTAGGGATAGAGTTAGGTACGGGTTAGGGTTAGGTTTGGGGTTAGGGTACATGTTAGTTTTAGGGTTAGGGTACGGCTCATGGTTAGGGTTAAGGTTAGGGTTAGGTTTAGTGTTAGGGTTAGGGTATGGGTTAGGGTTAGGGTATGGGTTAGGGTTAGGTTTAGTGTCAGGGTTAGGGTTAGGGTTAGGATTAGTGTAAGGGTTAGGGTTAGGTTTAGTGTCAGGGTTAGGGTTAGAGTTAGGGTACGGTTTAGGGTTAGGGTTTTGGTTAGGGTACACGTTAGTGTAGGTTTGGGGTTAGGGTACGGGTTAGTTTTAGGCTTACGGTACAGGTTAGGGTTATGGTTAAGGTTAGGGTTAGGGTTAGGGTATGGGTTTGGGTTAGGTTACCGTTAAGGGTTATGGTTTTGGTTAGGGTTCGGGTTAAGTTTAACGTGCGGGTTAGGGTTAGGTTTAGGCTTAGGGTTAGGGTTAGAGTACAGGTTTGGTTTAGTGTTAGGGTATGGGTTAGGTTTACCGTTTGGGTACGGGTTAGGGAAGGGTTAGGTTTAGGGTTAGGGTTTAGGGTTATAGATAGGGTTAGTCTAAAGGTAGGGTAAGGGTACTGGTTAGGGTTAGGGTTAGGGTTCGGGTTAGGTTTAGTGTACGGTTTAGGGTTAGGTTTAGGGTTAGGGTAAGTGTTAGCTTTACGATACGGGTTAGGGTTAAGGTTGGGGTATGGGATAGGTTTAGTGTACGTGTTAGGTCTAGGGTTAGGGTAAGGTTTACTGTGCGGGTTAGGGTTAGGGTTATGGTACGTGTTAGGGTTAGAGTTTGGTTATGGGTTAGCGTTATGTTTAGGGTTAGGGTACGGGTTAGGTTTAGGGTTAGGGTTAGGGTACGGTTTAGCGTTAGGGTACGGGTTAGGGTTAGGTCAGGGTTATGTTTAGGGTTAGGGTTAGGGTACCGGTTAGGGTTACTGTACGGGTTAGGGTTATGTTTAGGGTTAGGGTTAGGGTTAGCGTTATAGTACGGGTTAGGGTTAGAGTTAGGGTTAGGTTTAGGGTTAGAGTACGGGTTACGGTTAGTGTTAGGATAAGGTTAGTGTTAGAGTACGTGTTAGGGTTATAGTACGGGTTAGGGTTAGGTTTAGGGTTAGCGTTAGGGTTAGAGTACGGATTAGGGTTAGTGTTAGTGTTAGGGCTAGGGTTAGGGTTAGTGTACAGATAGGGTTAGGGTTAGGGTTAGGGTTAGGGTATGGGTTAGGGTTAGGTTTAGGATACGGGATAGGGTTAGGTTTAGGATACGGGATAGGGTTAGTGTACGGTTTAAGTTTAGGTTTAGGGTTAGGTTTACGTGATGGGTTAGGTTTAGGGAACGGGTTAGGGTTAGGCTTAGGTGCGGGTTAGAGTTAGGTTTAGGGTTAGGGTTAGGATTTGGTTTAAGGTTACGTTTAGGGTCAGGATTAGGGTGAGGGATAGGGTGTTGGAACGGGTTAGTGTTAGGTTTGGGGTTAGGGTACAGGTTATTTTAGGGTTAGGCTACGGGTCAGGGTTACGGTTAAGGTTATGGTTAGGGTTAGGGTATGGGTTAGGGTTAGGGTACGGGTAAGGGTTATGGTTAGGGTTATGTTTAGTTTTAGGGTGCGGGTTAGGGTTAGGGTTAGGGTTAGTGCTAGGTTATTTTTTAGGGTTACTGTTAGGGTTTGCGTACGGGTTTGGGTTAGGGATAGGTTACGGGATAGGGTTGGTAAGGTTTAGGTCAAGGGTTAGGGTTAGGTTTTGTGTACAGGTTACGGTTAGGGTTAGGGTCAGGCTTAGGGTTAGCATTAGGGTACAAGTTAGGGTCAGGGTTAAGATACGGGTTAGGGTTAGGGTTAGGGTACGGATTAGGGTTACAGTACGGGTTAGGGTTAGGGTGAGGGTTAGGGTTAGAGTATGGTTAGGGTTAGGGTTAGGGTTAGGGTTAGAGTACGGGTTAGGTTTAGAGTTAGGTTAGGTTTAGGGTTAGGGTTAGTGTACGCGTTAGGGTTAGGTTCAGGGTACTGGATAGGTTAGCGTACGGGTTAAGTTTAGGTTTGGGTTAGGTTTAGGTTACGGGTTAGTGTTAGGGTACGGGTTAGGGTTAGGTTTAGGGTGCGGGTTAGAGTTAGGGTTACTGTAAGGGTTAGGGTTAGGGTTATGGTACGGGTTAGGGTTACAGTACGGGTTAGAGTTAGGGTGAGGGTTAGGGTTAGAGTATGGTTAGGGTTAGGGGGAGGGTTTGGGTTAGAGTACGGGTTAGGGTTAGTGTTAGGTTAGGTTTAGGGTTAGGGTTAGTGTACGGGTTAGGGTTAGGTTCAGGGTACGGGATAGGGTTAGTGTACGGGTTAACTTTAGGGTTAGGGTTAGGTTTAGGTTACGGGTTAGGGTTAGGGTATGGGTTAGGGTTAGGTTTAGGGTGCGGGTTAGGGTTAGGGTTAGAGTACGGTTTGGGTTACTGTTAGGGTATGGGTTAGGTTTACCATTTGGTTACGGGTTAGGGTAAGGGTTAGGTGTAGTGTTAGGTGTTAGGGGTACGGTTAGGGTTAGGCTACAGGTAGGGTTAGGGTACGGGTTAGGTTTCAGGTTAGGGTTAGTGTACCGGTTAGGGTTAGGGTTAGGGTTAGGGTTAGGGTTACGGTACTGGTTAGGGTTAAGTGTACGGTTCGGGATAGTGTTAGTGTACATTTTAGGTCTAGGGTTAGGGTTAGGTTTAGTGTGCGGGTTAGGGTTAGGATTAAGGTTAGGGTACGTGTTAGCGTTAGGGTTTGGGTACGGGTGAGGGTTACGTTTAGGGTTAGAGTACGGGTTAGGTTTAGGGTTAAGGTAAGGGTTTTTGTTAGGGTACGCGTTAGGGTTAGAGTACGGGTTAGCGTTAGTTTTAGGGTTAGGGTTAGGGTTACAGTACGGGTTAGGGTTAGAGTAAGTGTTAGGGTTAGGGTTAGTGTATGGGTAGGGTTAGGGTTAGGGTTAGGGTTAGGGTACGGGATAGATTTAGGTTTAGGGTTTGGGATAGGGTTAGTGTACGGGTTAAGTTTAGGGTTAGGGTTAGGTTTAGGTTACGGGTTAGGGTTAGGGTACGGGTTACGGTTAGGTTTAGGGTGCCGGTTAGGGTTAGCGTTAGGATTAGTGTAAGGGTTAGGGTTAGGTTTAGGGTCAGGGTTAGTGTTAGGGTTAGTGTTAGGGTACAGGTTAGAGTCGGTGGGGGTTAGGGTACGGGTTAGGTTTAGGGTTACGGAATGGGTTAGGGTTATGGTTAAGGTTAGTGTTAGGGTTAGGGTATGGGTTTGGCTTAGGGTTAGGGTTAGGGTTAGCGTACATTTTAGGGTTAGGGTTTGGGTACGGGTTAGGGTAACATTTAGGGTTAGGGTACGGTTTAGTTTTAGGGTTAGGTAAGGGTTAGCGCTAGGGTATGGGTTAGGTTTACTGTTATGTTTGGGAAGGGGTTAGGGTTAGGGTTAGGGTACGGGATAGGGTTGGGTACGGGTTAGGTCAAGGATTAGGTTTAGGTTTAGGGTACTGGTAAGGGTTAGAGTTAGGTTTAGGGTTAGGGTTAGGGTATGGGTTAGGTTTATGGTACGGGTTAAGGTTAAAGTTAAGGTCAGGTTTAGGGTTAGGTTTTGGGTACGAGTCAGGGTTAGAGTTAGGTTTAGTGTATGGTTTAGGGTTAGGGTTAGGGTAAGGATTAGGGTTAGAGTACGGGGTAGGGTTAGTGTTAGTGTTAGGGTTAGGGTTAATGTACGGGTTAGGCTTAGGGTTAGGTTAGGGTTAGGATACTGGTTAGGGTTAGGTTTAGGGTGCGGGTTGGGTTTGGGTTAGGGTTAGTGTAAGGGTTAGGGTTAGTTTTAGGGTCAAGGTTAGGGTTAGGGTTAGTGTTATGATACGGGTTAGGGTTAGGGTTGGGGTTAGGGTACGGGTTAGTTTTAGGTTTAGGGTACGGATTTGGGTTATGGTTAAGGTTAGGGTTAGGTTATGAGATATGGTTAAGTTACGGTTAAGGGTTATGGTTTGGGTTAGGGTTAGAGTTAAGTTTAGGGTGCGGTTTAGGGTTAGGGTTAGGGTTAGAGTACGGGGTTGGGTTAGTGTTAGGGTACGGGTTAGGTTTACCGTTTGGGTACGGGTTAGGGTTAGGCTTAGTGTTAGGGGTCGGGTTAGAGTTAGGATTAGGCTACGGGTAGGGTTAGGGTACGGGTTAGGGTTAGGTTTAAGGTTCGGGTTAGGTTTAGTGTTAGGGTCACGGTACGGGTTAGGGTTAAGGTTAGGGTACAGGATAGGGTTAGTGTACATGTTAGGTATAGGGTTAGGGTTAGGTTCAGTGTGCGGGTTAGAGTTAGGGTTAGGGTTAGGGTTAGGGTTAGGATACGTGTAAGGGTTAGGGTTTGGGTACGGGCTAGGGTTAAGTTTAGGGTTAGGGTATGGGTTAGGTTTAGGGTTAGGGTTAGGGTACGGTTTAGGGTTAGGGTACGGGATAGGGTTAGTGGTAGGGTCAGGTTTAGGGTTAGGTTTGGGGTCCAGGTTAGGGTTAGTTTTAGGGTTACGGTTAGCGCTATGGTATGGGTTAGGGTTACTGTTAGGTTTTGGGTACGGGTTAGGGTTAGGGTTAGGGTTAGGGTACGGGATAGGTTTGGGTACGGGTTAGGTCAAGGGTTAGGTTTAGGATTAGGGTATGGGTTAGGGTTAGGGTTAGGTTTAGGGTTAGGGTTAGGGTATGGGTTAGGCTTAGGGTACGGGTTAGGGTTATGGTTAGGGTCAGGGTTAGGGTTAGGGGTAGGGTATGAGATAGGGTTAGGGTTAGGTTTAGGGTTAGGGTTAGGGTTGGGTTAGGGTTAGGGTACGAGTTAGGGATAGGGTTAGGGTACAGGTTAGGGTTAGGGTTAAGGTACGGGTTACGGATATAGTATGGGTTAGGGTTAGGGTGAGGGTTAGGGATAGGGTTAGAGTACGGTTAGGGTTAGAGTTAGGTTTAGAGTACGGGTTAGGGTTAGTGTTAGGGTTAGGGTAAGGGTTAGGGTTAGGGTTAGGGTTAGAGTACGGTGTAGGGTAGTGTTAGGCTTAGGGTTAGGGTTAGTGTTAGGGTACGGGTTAGGGTTATGTTTAAGTTTAGGGTTAGGGTTAGGGTATGGATTAGGGTTAGGTTACGGTTTGGGTTATGTTTTGGGTTAGGGATACGGTTAAGTTTAGGGTTCGGGTTAGGGTTGGGGTTAGTGTTAGAGTACGCGTTTGGGTTTATGTTAGGGTATCGGTTAGGTTTACCATTTGGGTACGGGTTAGGGTAAGGGTTAGGTTTAGGGTTAGGGGTTAGGGGTAGGGTTAGTGTTAGGCTACGGGTAGGGTTAGGGTTCGGGTTAGGGTTAGGTTTAGGGTGTGGGTTAGGTTTAGGGTTAGGGTTACTGTAAGGGTTAGGGTTAGGTTTAGGGTCAGGGTTCGGGTTAGTGTTAGTGTTAGGGTACTCGTTAGTGTTAGGGTTGGCGTTAGGGTACGGGTTAGTTTTAGGGTTACGGTACAGGTTAGGGTATATTAAGGTTAGGGTTAGGGTTAGGGTAAGGTTTAGGGTTAAGTTACGGTTAAGGGTTATGGTTTCGGTTAGGGTTCAGGTTAAGATTAGGGTGCGGGTTAGGGTTAGGTTTAGGGTTAGAGTACGGGTTTGGGTTACTGTTAGGGTACGGGTTAGGTTTAACTTTGGGTACGGGTTAGTGTAAAGTTTAGGGTTAGTGTTAGTGTTAGGGGTTAGGTTTAGAGTTAGGGTTAGTCTATGAGTAGGATTAGGGTATGGGTTAGGGTACGGGTTAGGATTCGGGTTAGGGTTAGTGTACGGGTTAGGGATAGGGTTAAGGTTAGGTTTAGGGTTAGGGTTAGTGTTAGGGTTATGGTTCCGTTTAGGGTTAAGATTCTGGTTCGGGATAGGGTAGTGTACGTGTTAGGTCTAGGGTTAGGGTTAGGTTTAGTGTGCGGTTTAGGGTTAGGGTTAGGGTTAGGGTACGTGTAGGGTTATGGTTTGGGTACGGGTAAGGGTTACGTTTAGGGTTAGGGTACGGGTTAGGTTTAGGCTTAGG
This sequence comes from Urocyon cinereoargenteus, assembly GCA_032313775.1. Lineage (NCBI taxonomy): Eukaryota > Metazoa > Chordata > Mammalia > Carnivora > Canidae > Urocyon > Urocyon cinereoargenteus. The sequence continues at coordinate 168,884 of JAVLSZ010000026.1, forward strand.
GTAAGTTTTATAGTTAGGTACGGGTTACAGTTACAGAACAGGTTAGGGTTAGGTTTAGGGTTAGGGTTAGGGTTAGAGTTCGTGTTAGGGTTAGTGTTAGGTTTAGCGTTAGTGTTATTGTGCAGATAGGGTTAGGGTTAGGGTTAGGGTACGGGTTAGGTTTAAGTTTAGGGTACGGGATAGGGTTAGTGTACGGGATAAGTTTAGGGTTAGGGTTAGGTTTAGGGTACGAGTTAGGGTTAGGGTTAGGGTACGGGTTAGGGTTAGAGTTATTTTATGGGTTAGGGTTACAGTACAGGTTAGTATTAGGGTGAGGGTTAGGGTTACGGTTAGATTACGGTTAGGGTTAGGGTTAGGGTTAGGATTATAGTACGGGTTAGGGTTAGTGTTAGGTTTAGGTTTAGGGTTAGGGTTAGGGTTAGGGTTAGGGTTAGGTTTAGGTTTAGAGAACAGGGTAGGGTTAGTGTTAGGTCTGATTAGGGTTAATGTACGGGTTAGGCTTAGGTTTAGGTTTAGGGTTAGGATAAGTGTTAGTGTTAGGTTTAGGGTATGGGATAGGGTTAGCGTACGGGTTAAGTTTAGGGTTAGGGTTAGGTTTAGGTTACGAGTTAGGGTTAGGGAACGGGTTAGGATTAGGGTAGGGTGTGGGTTAGGGTTAGGGTTAGGGTTAGTGTAAGGGTAAGTGTTAGGATTAGTGTTAGTCTACGGGTTAGGTTTAGGTTTAGGGTTAGGGTTAGAGTACAGGTTAGGGTTAGTGGTAGGTTTAGGGAAAGGGTTAGGTTTAGGGTTAGGGTACGGGTTAGGGTTAGGGTTAGGATTAGTGTTACGGTTAGAGCACGGTTAAGGTTAGGGTTAGGGTTTGGGTTAGAGTACGGGTTAGGGTTATGTTACGGTTTAGGCTTATGTTTTGGGTTAGGGTTACGGTTAAGTTTAGGGTGCGGGTCAGGGTTAGAGTTAGGGTTAGGGTTAGGGTTAGAGTACGGGTTTGGGTTAGTGTTATAGTACGGGTTAAGTTTACTATTTGGGAACGGTTTAGCATAAGGGTTAGGGTTAAGATAAGGGTTAGGGGTTAGGGTTAGAGTTAGGGTTAGGGTACGGGTAGGGTTAGGGTACGGGTTAGGGTTAGAGTTAGGGTTAGGATTAGGGTTAGGGTTAGGGTTAGAGTTAGTGTTAGGGTTACGGTACGGGTTAGGGTTAAGGTTAGGGTACAGGATAGAGTTAGTGTACGTGTTAGGTCTAGGGTTAGGGTTAGGTATAGTGTGCGGTTTAGGGTTAGAGTTAGGGTGCGTGTTAGAGTTAGGGGTTGGGTACGGGTTAGCGTTACATTTAGGGTAGGGTACGGGTTAGGTTTACGGTTAGGGTTAGGGTACGGTTTAGGGTTAGGTTACGGGTTAAGGTCAGGGTTAGGCTTAGGTTTAGGGTTAGGGTTAGGGTACGGGTTAGGGTTACTGTATGGTTAGGGATAGGGTTAGTGCTATACTACGGGTTAGGGTTTGAGTTAGGGTTAGGTATAGTGTTAGAGTATGGGTAGGGTTAGTGTTAGGGTTAGGGTTAGTGTTAGGGTATGGGTTAGGGTTAGAGTACGGTTTAGTGTTAGGTTTAGGGTTAGGGTTAGGGTTAGATTACGAGTTAGGTTTAGTGTTAGTGTTAGGGTTAGAGTTAGGGTTAGTGTACAGATAGGGTTAGGGTTAGGGTTAGGTTTAGGGTACGGGTTAGGGTTAGTTTTATGGTATGGGAAAGGTTAGCGTATGGGTTAAGTTTAGGGTTAGGGTTAGATTTAGGTTACGGGTTAGGGTTAGGGTACGGGTTAGGGTTAGTTTTAGGTGCGGGTGAGGGTTAGGGTTAGGTTTGGGTTAGGGTACGGTTTAGGGTTAGGTTTAGGGTCAGGGTAAGGGTTAGGGATAGGGTTATGTTACAGGTTAGGGTTAGGGTTGGGGTTAGGGTACAGGTTAGTTTTAGGGTTAGGGTATGGGTCGGGTTAATGGTAAGGTTAGGGTTGTGGTTAGGGTATGGGTTAGGGTTAGGGTATGGTGAAGGTTTATTGTTAGGTTTAGGGTTAGGTTTAGGTTTAGAGTGGGGGTTAGGGTTAGGGTTAGGTTTAGGGTTAGGCTTAGGGTATGGGTTAGGCTTAGGGTACGGGTTAGGGTTAGGGTTATGGTCAGGGTTAGGGTTAGGGTACAAGTTAGGGTTAAGGTTAAGTTTAGTGTACGGGTTAGTGTTAGGGTTAGTGTATGGGTTAGGTTTAGGGTACGGGTTAGGGTTAGGGTTAGGGTCAGTGTAGGGTTAGGGTTTGGGTGAGGGTTAGGTTTAGTGTTAGAGTACGGGTTAGGGTTATTGTTAGGGTTAGGGTTAGGGTTAGGGTTAGGGTTAGGGAACGGGTTAGGGTTAGGTTTAGGGTACGGGATAGGGTTAGGGTACGGGTTAGGGTTCAGTTTAGGGTCGGGGTTAGTGTTAGCGATAGGGTTATGCTACAGGTTAGGGTACAGATTAGAGTAATGGTTAAGGTTAGGGTTACTGTTAGGGTATGTTTTAGGGTTACGTTACGGGTAATTGTTATGGCAAGATTTAGGGTCTGGTTTAGGTTTAGGGTGCGGGTTAGGCTTAGGGTTAGCGTTAGGGTTAGGTTAGGATATCGGTTAGGGTTAGATTACGTTTAAGGGTTATGGTTTGTGTTAGGGTTAAGTTTAGGGTGCGGGTTAGGGTTAGGTTCAGGGTTAGGGTTAGGGTTATGGTACGGGTTAGGTTTAGGGTTAGGGTAAGGGTTAGTGTTAGGGTGCGGGTTAGGGTTAGACTATGGGTTAGGGTTAGGTTTAGGGTTAGGGTTAGGGTTAGAGTACAGGTAAGGGTTAGTGTTAGTGTTAGGGTTAGGGTTAGTGTACGGATAGGTTTGGGGTAGAGTTAGGGTTAGTGTACGGTTTAGGGTTAGGTTTAGGGTACGGGATAGGGTTAGTGTACGCGTTAAGTTTAGGGTTAGGGTTAGGTTTAAGTTACGACTTAGGGTTAGGGTGCAGGTTAGGGTTAGGTTTAGGTGCGGGTTAGGGTTAGGGTTCGGGTTAGGGTTAGGTTAGGGTCAGGGTTAGGGTTAGGGATAGGGTTATGGTACGGGTTAAGGTTAGGGTTGGCGTTAGGGTACGGGTTAGTTTTAGGGTTAGGGTACGGGTTAGGGTTACGGTTAAAGTTATGGTTAGGGTTAGGGTACGGGTTAGGGTTAGGTTTAGCGTACGGGATTGGCTTAGTGTACGGGTTAAATTTAGGGTTAGGGTTAGGTTTAGGTTATGGTTAGGGTTAGGGTACGGGTTTGGTTAGGTTTAGGTGCGGGTTAGGGTTAGGGTAAGGGTTATGGTTAGGTTTACGGTCAGGTTTAGGGTTAGGGATAGGGTTATGGTACGGGTTATGGTTAGGGTTGGGGTTAGGGTACGGGTTAGTTTAGGGTTAGGAGACGGGTTAGGGTTACGGTTAAGGTTAGGGTTAGTGTTACGGTATGTGTTAGGGTTAGGGTACGGGTAAGGGTTATGGTTTGGTTTAGGGTTAGTTTTAGATTTAGGGTGCGGGTTAGGCTTAGGGTTAGGGTTAGGGTTCGCCCTGGGGTATGGGTTAGGTTTTTTGTTAGGGTTTGGGTACGGGTTAGGGTTAGGGTTAGGGTACGGTATAGGGTTGGGTACGGGTTAGGTCAAGTGTTAGGGTTAGGTTTAGGGTACGGTTTAGGGTTAGGTTTAGTGTTAGGGTTAGGGTATGGGTCAGGATTAGGGTATGGGTTAGTGTTAGGGTTAGGGTCAGGGTTAGGGTTAGCGTTAAGGTACGAGTTAGGGTTAGGGTTAGATTTACTGTACGGGTTAGGGTTAGGGTTAGGTTTAGGGTACCGGTTATGTTTAGGTTACGGGTTAGGTTTAGGGTTAGCGTCAGGGTTAAGGTTAGAGTATGAGTTAGGGTTAGGGATTGGGTACGGTTTAGGGTTAGGGTTATGTTACGGGTTAGGGTTAGGGTATGAGTTAGGGTTAGGGTTTGGGTACGAGTTAGGTTTAGGGTTATGGTACGGTTTAGGGATACAGTACGGGTTAGTTTTAGGGTGAGGGTTAGGGTTAGGGTTAGAGTACGGTTAGGGTTTGGGTTAGGGTTAGGGTTAGGGTTAGAGTACGGGTTAGGGTTAGTGTTAGGGTTAGTGTTATGGTTAGGGTTAGCTCTAGGGTATGGGTTAGGGTTACTGTTAGTGTTTGGGTACGGGTTAGGGTTAGGGTTAGTGTACGGGATAGGGTTGGGTACGGGTTAGGTCAAGGGTTAGGGTTCGGTTTAGGGTTCGGTTTAGGGGAAGGGTTAGGTTTAGGGTTAGGTTTTGTGTATGGGTTAGGCTTAGGGTACAGGTTAGGGTTAGGGATAGGGTCAGGATTAGGGTTAGGGTTAGGGTACGAGTTAGGTTTAGGGTACGTTTATGGCACGGGTTAGCGTTAGGGTTAGGGTTAGGGAATGGGTTAGGTTTAGGTTACGGGTTAGGGTTAGGGTTAGGGTTAGGGTCAGGGTTAGGGTTAGTGTTAGTGTACGAGTTAGGTTTAGGGTTAGGGTACGGGTTAGGGTTAGGGTTATGGTACGGGTTAGGGTTACAGTACGGGTTAGGGTTCGGGTGAGGGTTAGGGTTAGTTTTAGGGTTAGAGTACGGATAGTGTTATGGTTAGGGTTAGGCTAGGGGTTAGGGTTAGGTTTAGGGTACGGGATACGGTTAGCATACGGGTTAAGTTTAGGGTTAGGGTTAGGTTTAGGTTACGGGTTAGGGTTAGGGTACGGGTTAGGGTTAGTTTTAGGTGCGGGTGAGGGTTAGGGTTAGGTTTGGGTTAGGGTTCGGTTTAGGGTTAGGTTTAGGGTCAGGGTAAGGGTTAGGGATAGGGTTATGTTACAGGTTAGGGTTAGGGTTGGGGTTAGGGTACAGGTTAGTTTTAGGGTTAGGGTATGGGTCGGGTTAATGGTAAGGTTAGGGTTATGGTTAGGGTATGGGTTAGGGTTAGGGTATGGTGAAGGTTTATTGTTAGGTTTAGGGTTAGGTTTAGGTTTAGAGTGCGGGTTAGGGTTAGGGTTAGGTTTAGGGTTAGGCTTAGGGTATGGGTTAGGCTTAGGGTACGGGTTAGGGTTAGGGTTATGGTCAGGGTTAGGGTTAGGGTACAAGTTAGGGTTAAGGTTAAGTTTAGTGTACGGGTTAGTGTTAGGGTTAGTGTATGGGTTAGGTTTAGGGTACGGGTTAGGGTTAGGGTTAGGGTCAGTGTAGGGTTAGGGTTTGGGTGAGGGTTAGGTTTAGTGTTAGAGTACGGGTTAGGGTTATTGTTAGGGTTAGGGTTAGGGTTAGGGTTAGGGTTAGGGAACGGGTTAGGGTTAGGTTTAGGGTACGGGATAGGGTTAGGGTACGGGTTAGGGTTCAGTTTAGGGTCGGGGTTAGTGTTAGCGATAGGTTATGCTACAGGTTAGGGTACAGATTAGAGTAATGGTTAAGGTTAGGGTTACTGTTAGGGTATGTTTTAGGGTTACGTTACGGGTAATTGTTATGGCAAGATTTAGGGTCTGGTTTAGGTTTAGGGTGCGGGTTAGGCTTAGGGTTAGCGTTAGGGTTAGGTTAGGATATCGGTTAGGGTTAGATTACGTTTAAGGGTTATGGTTTGTGTTAGGGTTAAGTTTAGGGTGCGGGTTAGGGTTAGGTTCAGGGTTAGGGTTAGGGTTATGGTACGGGTTAGGTTTAGGGTTAGGGTAAGGGTTAGTGTTAGGGTGCGGGTTAGGGTTAGACTATGGGTTAGGGTTAGGTTTAGGGTTAGGGTTAGGGTTAGAGTACAGGTAAGGGTTAGTGTTAGTGTTAGGGTTAGGGTTAGTGTACGGATAGGTTTGGGGTAGAGTTAGGGTTAGTGTACGGTTTAGGGTTAGGTTTAGGGTACGGGATAGGGTTAGTGTACGCGTTAAGTTTAGGGTTAGGGTTAGGTTTAAGTTACGACTTAGGGTTAGGGTGCAGGTTAGGGTTAGGTTTAGGTGCGGGTTAGGGTTAGGGTTCGGGTTAGGGTTAGGTTAGGGTCAGGGTTAGGGTTAGGGATAGGGTTATGGTACGGGTTAAGGTTAGGGTTGGCGTTAGGGTACGGGTTAGTTTTAGGGTTAGGGTACGGGTTAGGGTTACGGTTAAAGTTATGGTTAGGGTTAGGGTACGGGTTAGGGTTAGGTTTAGCGTACGGGATTGGCTTAGTGTACGGGTTAAATTTAGGGTTAGGGTTAGGTTTAGGTTATGGTTAGGGTTAGGGTACGGGTTTGGTTAGGTTTAGGTGCGGGTTAGGGTTAGGGTAAGGGTTATGGTTAGGTTTACGGTCAGGTTTAGGGTTAGGGATAGGGTTATGGTATGGGTTATGGTTAGGGTTGGGGTTAGGGTACGGGTTAGTTTAGGGTTAGGAGACGGGTTAGGGTTACGGTTAAGGTTAGGGTTAGTGTTACGGTATGTGTTAGGGTTAGGGTACGGGTAAGGGTTATGGTTTGGTTTAGGGTTAGTTTTAGATTTAGGGTGCGGGTTAGGCTTAGGGTTAGGGTTAGGGTTCGCCCTGGGGTATGGGTTAGGTTTTTTGTTAGGGTTTGGGTACGGGTTAGGGTTAGGGTTAGGGTACGGTATAGGGTTGGGTACGGGTTAGGTCAAGTGTTAGGGTTAGGTTTAGGGTACGGTTTAGGGTTAGGTTTAGTGTTAGGGTTAGGGTATGGGTCAGGATTAGGGTATGGGTTAGTGTTAGGGTTAGGGTCAGGGTTAGGGTTAGCGTTAAGGTACCTGTTAGGGTTAGGGTTAGATTTACTGTACAGGTTAGGGTTAGGGTTAGGTTTAGGGTACCGGTTATGTTTAGGTTACGGGTTAGGTTTAGGGTTAGCGTCAGGGTTAAGGTTAGAGTATGAGTTAGGGTTAGGGATTGGGTACGGTTTAGGGTTAGGGTTATGTTACGGGTTAGGGTTAGGGTATGAGTTAGGGTTAGGGTTTGGGTACGAGTTAGGTTTAGGGTTATGGTACGGTTTAGGGATACAGTACGGGTTAGTTTTAGGGTGAGGGTTAGGGTTAGGGTTAGAGTACGGTTAGGGTTTGGGTTAGGGTTAGGGTTAGGGTTAGAGTACGGGTTAGGGTTAGTGTTAGGGTTAGTGTTATGGTTAGGGTTAGCTCTAGGGTATGGGTTAGGGTTACTGTTAGTGTTTGGGTACGGGTTAGGGTTAGGGTTAGTGTACGGGATAGGGTTGGGTACGGGTTAGGTCAAGGGTTAGGGTTCGGTTTAGGGTTCGGTTTAGGGGAAGGGTTAGGTTTAGGGTTAGGTTTTGTGTATGGGTTAGGCTTAGGGTACAGGTTAGGGTTAGGGATAGGGTCAGGATTAGGGTTAGGGTTAGGGTACGAGTTAGGTTTAGGGTACGTTTATGGCACGGGTTAGCGTTAGGGTTAGGGTTAGGGAATGGGTTAGGTTTAGGTTATGGGTTAGGGTTAGGGTTAGGGTTAGGGTCAGGGTTAGGGTTAGTGTTAGTGTACGAGTTAGGTTTAGGGTTAGGGTACGGGTTAGGGTTAGGGTTATGGTACGGGTTAGGGTTACAGTACGGGTTAGGGTTCGGGTGAGGGTTAGGGTTAGTTTTAGGGTTAGAGTACGGATAGTGTTATGGTTAGGGTTAGGCTAGGGGTTAGGGTTAGGTTTAGGGTACGGGATACGGTTAGCATACGGGTTAAGTTTAGGGTTAGGGTTAGGTTTAGGTTACGGGTTAGGGTTAGGGTACGGGTTAGGGTTAGTTTTAGGTGCGGGTGAGGGTTAGGGTTAGGTTTGGGTTAGGGTTCGGTTTAGGGTTAGGTTTAGGGTCAGGGTAAGGGTTAGGGATAGGGTTATGTTACAGGTTAGGGTTAGGGTTGGGGTTAGGGTACAGGTTAGTTTTAGGGTTAGGGTATGGGTCGGGTTAATGGTAAGGTTAGGGTTATGGTTAGGGTATGGGTTAGGGTTAGGGTATGGTGAAGGTTTATTGTTAGGTTTAGGGTTAGGTTTAGGTTTAGAGTGCGGGTTAGGGTTAGGGTTAGGTTTAGGGTTAGGCTTAGGGTATGGGTTAGGCTTAGGGTACGGGTTAGGGTTAGGGTTATGGTCAGGGTTAGGGTTAGGGTACAAGTTAGGGTTAAGGTTAAGTTTAGTGTACGGGTTAGTGTTAGGGTTAGTGTATGGGTTAGGTTTAGGGTACGGGTTAGGGTTAGGGTTAGGGTCAGTGTAGGGTTAGGGTTTGGGTGAGGGTTAGGTTTAGTGTTAGAGTACGGGTTAGGGTTATTGTTAGGGTTAGGGTTAGGGTTAGGGTTAGGGTTAGGGTTAGGGTTAGGGTTAGGGTTAGGGAACGGGTTAGGGTTAGGTTTAGGGTACGGGATAGGGTTAGGGTACGGGTTAGGGTTCAGTTTAGGGTCGGGGTTAGTGTTAGCGATAGGGTTATGCTACAGGTTAGGGTACAGATTAGAGTAATGGTTAAGGTTAGGGTTACTGTTAGGGTATGTTTTAGGGTTACGTTACGGGTAATTGTTATGGCAAGATTTAGGGTCTGGTTTAGGTTTAGGGTGCGGGTTAGGCTTAGGGTTAGCGTTAGGGTTAGGTTAGGATATCGGTTAGGGTTAGATTACGTTTAAGGGTTATGGTTTGTGTTAGGGTTAAGTTTAGGGTGCGGGTTAGGGTTAGGTTCAGGGTTAGGGTTAGGGTTATGGTACGGGTTAGGTTTAGGGTTAGGGTAAGGGTTAGTGTTAGGGTGCGGGTTAGGGTTAGACTATGGGTTAGGGTTAGGTTTAGGGTTAGGGTTAGGGTTAGAGTACAGGTAAGGGTTAGTGTTAGTGTTAGGGTTAGGGTTAGTGTACGGATAGGTTTGGGGTAGAGTTAGGGTTAGTGTACGGTTTAGGGTTAGGTTTAGGGTACGGGATAGGGTTAGTGTACGCGTTAAGTTTAGGGTTAGGGTTAGGTTTAAGTTACGACTTAGGGTTAGGGTGCAGGTTAGGGTTAGGTTTAGGTGCGGGTTAGGGTTAGGGTTCGGGTTAGGGTTAGGTTAGGGTCAGGGTTAGGGTTAGGGATAGGGTTATGGTACGGGTTAAGGTTAGGGTTGGCGTTAGGGTACGGGTTAGTTTTAGGGTTAGGGTACGGGTTAGGGTTACGGTTAAAGTTATGGTTAGGGTTAGGGTACGGGTTAGGGTTAGGTTTAGCGTACGGGATTGGCTTAGTGTACGGGTTAAATTTAGGGTTAGGGTTAGGTTTAGGTTATGGTTAGGGTTAGGGTACGGGTTTGGTTAGGTTTAGGTGCGGGTTAGGGTTAGGGTAAGGGTTATGGTTAGGTTTACGGTCAGGTTTAGGGTTAGGGATAGGGTTATGGTACGGGTTATGGTTAGGGTTGGGGTTAGGGTACGGGTTAGTTTAGGGTTAGGAGACGGGTTAGGGTTACGGTTAAGGTTAGGGTTAGTGTTACGGTATGTGTTAGGGTTAGGGTACGGGTAAGGGTTATGGTTTGGTTTAGGGTTAGTTTTAGATTTAGGGTGCGGGTTAGGCTTAGGGTTAGGGTTAGGGTTCGCCCTGGGGTATGGGTTAGGTTTTTTGTTAGGGTTTGGGTACGGGTTAGGGTTAGGGTTAGGGTACGGTATAGGGTTGGGTACGGGTTAGGTCAAGTGTTAGGGTTAGGTTTAGGGTACGGTTTAGGGTTAGGTTTAGTGTTAGGGTTAGGGTATGGGTCAGGATTAGGGTATGGGTTAGTGTTAGGGTTAGGGTCAGGGTTAGGGTTAGCGTTAAGGTACCTGTTAGGGTTAGGGTTAGATTTACTGTACGGGTTAGGGTTAGGGTTAGGTTTAGGGTACCGGTTATGTTTAGGTTACGGGTTAGGTTTAGGGTTAGCGTCAGGGTTAAGGTTAGAGTATGAGTTAGGGTTAGGGATTGGGTACGGTTTAGGGTTAGGGTTATGTTACGGGTTAGGGTTAGGGTATGAGTTAGGGTTAGGGTTTGGGTACGAGTTAGGTTTAGGGTTATGGTACGGTTTAGGGATACAGTACAGGTTAGTTTTAGGGTGAGGGTTAGGGTTAGGGTTAGAGTATGGTTAGGGTTTGGGTTAGGGTTAGGGTTAGGGTTAGAGTACGGGTTAGGGTTAGTGTTAGGGTTAGTGTTATGGTTAGGGTTAGCTCTAGGGTATGGGTTAGGGTTACTGTTAGTGTTTGGGTACGGGTTAGGGTTAGGGTTAGTGTACGGGATAGGGTTGGGTACGGGTTAGGTCAAGGGTTAGGGTTCGGTTTAGGGTTCGGTTTAGGGGAAGGGTTAGGTTTAGGGTTAGGTTTTGTGTATGGGTTAGGCTTAGGGTACAGGTTAGGGTTAGGGATAGGGTCAGGATTAGGGTTAGGGTTAGGGTACGAGTTAGGTTTAGGGTACGTTTATGGCACGGGTTAGCGTTAGGGTTAGGGTTAGGGAATGGGTTAGGTTTAGGTTACGGGTTAGGGTTAGGGTTAGGGTTAGGGTTAGGTTTAGGGTCAGGGTTAGGGTTAGGGATAGGGTCATGTCCCTGGTTAGGGTTAGGGTTGGGGCTAGGGTACGGGTTAGTTTTAGGGTTAAGGTACTGGTTAGAGTTACGGTTAAAGTTTGTGTTAGTGTTAGGGTATGGTTTAGGGTGAGGGTACGGGTAAGGGTTATGGTTAGGTTTAGGGTTATGTTTAGGTTTAGGGTGTGGTTTAGGCTTTGGGTTAGGTTTAGGTTTAGGGCTAGGGTATGGGTTAGGGTTACTGTTAGGGTTTGGGTATGGGTTGGGGTTAGGTTTAGGGCACGAGATAGGGTTGGGTATGGGTTAGGTCAAGGGTTAGGGTTCGGTTAGGTTACAGGTTAGGGTTCGGGTTAGGATTATTGTTAGCGTTAGGGTTAGGGTTAAGTTTAGGGTTAGGGTTAGGGTAATGGTACGTGTTAGGGTTACGGTTCTGGTAGGGGATAGGGTTAGTGTACGTGTTAGGTCTAGGGTTAGGTTTAGGTTTAGTGTGTGGGTTTGGGTTAGGGTTAGGGTACGTGTTAGGGTTAGGGTTGGGTACGGTTTAGGGTTACGTTTAGGGCACGAGATAGGGTTGGGTACGGGTTAGGTCAAGGGTTATGGTACGGTTTAGGGAACAGGTTAGGGTTCGGTTTAGAATTATTGTTAGGGTTAGGATTAGGGTTAAGTTTAGGGTTAGGGTTAGGGTAACGGTACGGGTTAGGGTTAAGGTTCCGGTACGGGATAGGGTTAGTGTACGTGTTAGGTCTAGGGTTAGGGTTAGGTTTAGTGTGCGGGTTAGGGTTAGGGTTAGGGTTAGTGTACGTGTTAGGGTTAGGGTTTGGGTATGGGTTAGGGTTACGTTTACGGTTAGGGTACGGGTTAGGTTTAGGGTTAGGGTAAGGGTTAATGTTAGTGTAAGGGTTAGGGTTAGAGTAAGGGTTAGGGTTAGGTTTAGGGTTAGGGTTAGGGTTAGAGTACGGTTTAGGGTTAGTGTTAGGTTTAGGGTTACTGTTAGTGTGCGGATAGGGTTAGGGTTGGGGTTAGGGTACGGGTTAGGGTTAGGTTTAGGGTACGGTTTAGGGTTAGGTTTAGGGTACGGGTTAGGGTTAAGGTTATGGGACGTGTTAGGGTTACAGTACGGGTTAGTGTTAGGGTGAGGGTTAGTGTTAGGGTTAGAGTACGGTTAGGGTTAGGTCAGGGTTAGGGTTAGTGTACGAATTAGGTTTAGGGTTAGGGTACGGCTTAGGGTTAGGGTTATGGTACGTCTTAGGGTTACAGTATGGGTTAGTGTTAGGCTGAGGTTTAGGGTTAGGGTTAGAGTACGGTTAGGGTTAGGGTTAGAGTACGGGTTATGGTTAGTGTTAGGGTTAGGGTTATGGTTAGGGTTAGGTTTAGAGTACGGGGTAGGGTTAGTGTTAGGGTTAGGGTTTATGTACGGGTTAGGCTTAGGGTTAGGTTTAGGGTTAGGATAAGAGTTAGGGTTAGGTTTAGGGTATGGGATAGGGTTAGCGTACGGGTTAAGTTTAGGATTAGGGTAAGTTTAGGTTACGGGTTAGGGTTAGGGTACGGGTTAGGGTTAGGTTAGGATGCGGTTTAGGGTTAGGGTTAGGGTTAGTGTAAGGGTTAGGGTTAGGTTTAGGTTTAGGTTTAGGGTTAGGGTTAGGTTTAGAGTACGGGTTAGGGTTAGTGTTAGTTTTAGGTTAGGGTTAGTGTACGGATAGGGTTAGGGTTAGGGTTAGGGTTAGGGTACGGGTTAGGGTTAGGTTTAGGGTACGGGGTAGGGTTAGTGTACAGGTTAAGTTTAGGGTTAGGGTAGGTTTAGGTTACAGGTTAGGGTTAGTGTACGGGTTAGGGTTAGGTTTAGGTGCGGGTTAGGGTTAGGGTTAGGGTTAGGGTTAGGGTTAGGGTTGGGGTTAAGGTACGGGTTAGTTTTAGGGTTAGGGTACGGTTTAGGGTTACGGTTAAAGTTAGGGTTAGTGTAGGGTATGGGTTAGGGTTAGGGTACGGGTAAGGGTTATGGTTAGGGTTAGGGTTATGTTTAGGTTTAAGGTGCAGTTTAGGCTTAGCGTTAGGGTTAGGGTTAGCGTTAGGTTATGGGTTAGGGTTACTGTTAGGGTTTGGGTACGGGTTAGGGTTAGGTTTAGGGTACGTGATAGTGTGGGGTTAGTGTTAGGTCAAGGGTTAGGGTTCGGTTTAGGGTACAGGTTAGGGTTCGGTTTAGGATTATTGTTAGGGTTAGGGTTAGGGTTAAGTTTAGGGTTAGGGTTAGGGTAACGGTATGGGTTAGGGTTAAGGTTCCGGTACGGGATAGGGTTAGTGTACCTTTTAGGTCTAGGGTTAGGGTTAGGTTTAGTGTGCGGGTTAGGGTTAGGGTTAGGGTACGTGTTAGGTTTAGGGTTTGGGTACGGGTTAGGGTTACATTTACGGTTAGGGTACGGGGTAGGTTTAGGGTTAGGGTAAGTGTTAATGTTAGTGTACGGGTTAGGGTTAGAGTAAGGGTTAGGTTTAGGGTTAGGGTTAGGGTTAGTGTACGGTTTAGGGTTAGTGTTAGGGTTAGGGTTAGTGTTAGTGTGCGGATAGGGTTAGGTTTAGGGTTAGGGTACGGGTTAGGGTTAGGTTTAGGGTATGGGATAGGGTTAGTGTACGGGTTAAGTTTAGGGTTAGGGTTAGGTTTAGGGCACGAGTTAGGGTTAGGGTTAGGCTACGGGTTAGGGTTAGGGTTATGTTACGGGTTAGGGTTACAGTACGGGTTAGGGTTAGGATGAGGTTTAGGGTTATGTTTAGTGTACGGTTAGGGTTAGGGTTAGGTTTAGGGTTAGGGTTAGAGTACGGGTTAGGGTTACTGTTAGGGTTAGGGAAAGGTTTAGGGTTAGGGTTAGGGTATGGGTTAGGTTTAGGTTTAGGGTTAGGGTTAGGGTATGGAATAGTTTTAGCGTACGGGTTAAGTTTAGGGTTAGGGTTAGGTTTAGGTTACGGGTTAGGGTTAGGGTTAGTGTACTTTTTAGGGTTAGTTTTTGGGTCAGGGTTAGGGTTAGGGTTAGTGTTAGGGTATGGGTTAGGGTTAGTGTTGGGGTTAGGGTACGGGTTAGTTTTAGGGTTAGGGTACGTGTTAGGGTTACGGTTAAAGTTAGGGTTATGTTAGGGTGTGGGTTAGGGTTAGGGTACGGTTAAGGGTTATGGTTAGGGTTAGGGTTAGGGTTATGTTTAGATTGCGGTTTAGGGTTAGGGTTAGGGTTAGGGTTAGGGTTAGAGTACGGGTTTGTGTTAGTGTTAGGGTATGGGTTAGGTTTACCGTTTGGGTAAGGGTTAGGGTAAGGGTTAGGGTTAGTGTTAGGGTACGAGTTAGGGTTAGGATTAGGTTTAGGGTACTGGTTAGGGTTAGGGTTAGGGTTAGGTTTAGGTTACGGGTTACGATTAGGTTACGAGTTAGGGTTAGGGTTAGAGTCAGGGTTAGGGTTAGGGAACGAGTTAGGGTTAGGTTTAGGGTACGGGTTAGGGTTAGGGTTATGTTACGGGTTAGGGTTAGGGTTAGGGTTAGGGTTAGGGTTAGGGTTAGGGTTAGGGTTAGAGTACGGGTTAGTGTTAGTGTTAGGGTTAGGGTAAGGGTTAGGGTTAGGGTTAGGTTACGGTTTAGGGTTAGCATTAGGGTTAGGGTTAGGGTTAGAGTACGGGGTAGGGTTAGTGTTAGGGTTAGGGTTAGGTTTAATATACGGGTTAGGCTGAGGATTAGGGTTAGGGTTAGTTTACGGGTTATGGTTATGTTTAGGGTAAGGGATATGGTTAGTGTACGTGTTTAGTGTTAGGTTTAGGTTTAGGTTACGGGATAGGGTTAGGGTACGGATTAGGGTTAGGTTTAGGGTGCCGGTTAGGGTTAGGGTTATGGTTAGTGAACTGGTTAGGGTTATTTTTAGGGTCAGAGTTACGGTTAGGGTTACTGTCAGTGTATGGGTAGGGTTAGGGTTGGGGTTAGTGTACGGGTTAGTTTTAGGGTTAGAGTACGGGTTAGGGTTACGGTTAAAGTTAGGGTTAGGGTTAGGGTGTGGGTTAGGGTTAGGGTACGGTTAAGGGTTATCGTTAGGCTTAGGGTTAGTTTTAAGTTTAGGGTGCGGTTTAGGGTTAGGGTTAGGGTTAGGGTACGGGTTTGGGTTAGTATTAGGGTACGGGTTAGGTTTACATTTTGGGTACAAGTTAGGGTAAGGGTTAGGCTTAGGGGTTAGGGTTAGAGTTAGGGTTAGGCTACGGGATAGGGTTAGAGTACGAGTTAGTATTAGGGTTAGGGTTAGGGTTAGGGTTAGTGTTATAGTACGGGATAGGGTTAGAGTTAGGGTTAGGGTACAGGTAAGGATTAGGGTACGGGTTAGTTTTAGTGTTAGGTTCAGTGTTAGGGTTAGAGTTAGGGTACGATTTAGGGTTAGGGTTAGGTTTAGGGTACGGGTTAGTGTTAGGGTGAGGGTACGGGTTAAGGTTAAGGTTATGGGACATGTTAGGGTTACAGTACGGGTTAGTGTTGGGGTGAGGGTTAGTGTTAGGGTTAGAGTACGGTTAGGGTTAGGGTCAGGGTTAGGGTTAGTGTACGAGTTAGGTTTATGGTTAGAGTACGGCTTAGGGTTAGGGTTATGGTACGGCTTAGGGTTACAGTATGGGTTAGTGTTAGCTGAGGGTTAGGGTTAGGGTTAGAGTACGGTTAGGGTTAGGGTTAGAGTACGGGTTAGGTTTAGTGTTAGTGTTAGGGTTAGGGTTAGGGTTAGGGTTAGGTTTAGAGTACGGGTAGGGTTAGTGTTAGTGTTAGGGTTAGGGTTTATGTACGAATTAGGCTTAGGGTTAGGTTTAGGGTTAGGATAAGAGTTAGTGTTAGGTTTAGGGTACGGGATAGGGTTAGGTTTAGGGTACGGGGTAGGGTTAGGGTTAGGGTACGGGGTAGGGTTAGGGTTAGGGTACGGGGTAGGGTTAGGGTTAGGGTTAGGGTTAGGTTTAGGGTACGGGGTAGGGTTAGGGTTAGGGTTAGGGTTAGGTTTAGGGTCAGGGTTAGGTTTAGGGATAGGGTCTTGGTACGGGTTCGGGTTAGGGTTGGGGTTAGGGTACGGGTTAGTTTTAGGGTTAGGGTACAGGTTAGGGTTACAGTAAAAGTTAGGGTTAGTGTAGGGTATGGGTTAGGGTTAGGGTACGGGTAAGTGTTATGGTTAGGGTTAGGGTTATGTTTAGGTTTAGGGTGCAGTTTAGGCTTAGGGTTAGGGTTAGGGTTAGCATTAGGTTATGGGTTAGGGTTACTGTTAGGGTTTGGGTACGGGTTAGGGTTAGGTTTAGGGTATGAGATAGTGTTGGGTTAGGGTTAGGTCAAGGGTTAGGTTTCGGTTTAGGGTACAGGTTAGGGTTCGGGTTAGGATTATTGTTAGGGTTAGGTTTAGGGTTAAGTTTAGGGTTAGGGTTAGGGTAACTGTATGGGTTAGGGTTAAGGTTCCGGTACGGGATAGGGTTAGTGTACGTGTTAGGTCTAGGGTTAGGTTTAGGTTTAGTGTGCGGGTTAGGGTACATGTTAGGATTAGGGTTTGGGTACGGGTTAGGGTTATGTTTACGGTTAGGGTACGGGTTAGGTTTAGGATTAGGGTAAGGGTTAATGTTAGTGTAAGGGTTAGGGTTAGAGTAAGGGTTAGGGTTAGGTTTAGGCTTAGGGTTAAGGTTAGAGTACGGTTTAGGGTTAGTGTTAGGGTTAGGGTTAGTGTTAGTGTTCGGATAGGGTTAGGGTTGGGGTTAGGGTACGGGTTAGGGTTAGTTTTAGGGTACGGGTTAGGGTTAGGTTTAGGGTACGGTTTAGGGTTAAGGTTATGGGACGTGTTAGGGTTACAGTACGGGTTAGTGTTAAGATGAGGGTTAGTGTTAGGGTTAGAGTACAGTTAGGGTTAGGGTCAGGGTTAGGGTTAGTGTACGAGTTAAGTTTAGGGTTAGGGTACGGCTTAGGGTTAGGGTTATGGTACGGCTTAGGGTTACAGTATGGGTTAGTGTTAGGCTGAGGGTTAGGGTTAGGGTTAGAGTACGGTTAGGGTTAGGGTTAGATTTGGGTTAGGGTTAGTGTTAGGGTTAGGGTTATGGTTAGGGTTAGGTTTAGAGTACGGGGTAGGGTTAGTGTTAGGGTTAGGGTTTATGTACGGGTTAGGCTTAGGGTTAGGTTTAGGGTTAGGATAAGAGTTAGGGTTAGGTTTAGGGTATGGGATAGGGTTAGCGTACGGGTTAAGTTTAGGATTAGGGTAGGTTTAGGTTACGGGTTAGGGTTAGGGTACGAGTTAGGGTTAGGTTAGGGTGAGGGTTAGGGTTAGGGTTAGGGTTAGTGTAAGGGTTACGGTTAGGTTTAGGTTTAGGTTTAGGTTTAGGTTTAGGGTAAGGTTTAGAGTACGGGTTAGGGTTAGTGTTAGTTTTAGGGTTAGGGTTAGTGTACGGATAGGGTTAGGATAAGGTTAGGGTTAGGGTACGGGTTAGGGTTAGGTTTAGGGTACGGGGTAGGGTTAGTGTACGGGTTAAGTTTTAGGGTAGGGTAGGTTTAGGTTACAGGTTAGGGTTAGGGTACGGATTAGGGTTAGGTTTAGGTGCGGGTTAGGGATAGGGTTAGGGTTAGGGTTAGGTTTAGGGTCAGGGTTAGGTTTAGGGATAGGGTCATGTTACGGGTTAGGGTTAGGGTTGGGGTTAGGGTACGGGTTAGTTTTAGGGTTAGGGTACGGTTTAGGGTTACGGTTAAAGTTAGGGTTAGTGTAGGGTATGGGTTAGGATTAGGGTACGGGTAAGGGTTATGGTTAGGGTTAGGGTTATGTTTAGGTTTAAGGTGCAGTTTAGACTTAGGGTTAGGGTTAGGGTTAGCGTTAGGTTATGGGTTAGGGTTACTGTTAGGTTTTGGGTACGGGTTAGGGTTAGGTTTAGGGTACGAGATAGTGTTGGGTTAGGGTTAGGTCAAGGGTTAGGGTTCGGTTTAGGGTACAGGTTAGGGTTCGGGTTAGGATTATTGTTAGGGTTAGGGTTAGGGTTAAGTTTAGGGTTAGGGTTAGGGTAACGGTATGGGTTAGGGTTAAGGTTCCGGTACAGGATAGGGTTAGTGTTCGTTTTAGGTCTTAGGGTTAGGGTTAGGTTTAGTGTGCGGGTTAGGGTTAGGGTTAGGGTTAGGGTACGTGTTAGGGTTAGTGTTTGGGTACGGGTTAGGGTTATGTTTACGGTTAGGGTACGGGGTAGGTTTAGGGTTAGGGTAAGGGTTAATGTTAGTGTACGGGTTAGGGTTAGAGTAAGGGTTAGGTTTAGGGTTAGGGTTAGGGTTAGTGTACTGTTTAGGGTTAGTGTTAGGGTTAGGGTTAGTGTTAGTGTGCGGATAGGGTTAGGTTTAGGGTTAGGGTACGGGTTAGGGTTAGGTTTAGGGTATGGGATAGGGTTAGTGTACGGGTTAAGTTTAGGGTTAGGGTTAGGTTTAGGGCACGAGTTAGGGTTAGGGTTAGGCTACGGGTTAGGGTTAGGGTTATGTTACGGGTTAGGGTTACAGTACGGGTTAGGGTTAGGATGAGGGTTAGGGTTATGTTTAGTGTACGGTTAGGGTTAGGGTTAGGTTTAGGGTTAGGGTTAGAGGACGGGTTAGGGTTACTGTTAGGGTTAGGGAAAGGTTTAGGGTTAGGGTTAGGGTATGGGTTAGGTTTAGGTTTAGTGTTAGGGTTAGGGTACGGAATAGTTTTAGCGTACGGGTTCAGTTTAGGGTTAAGGTTAGGGTTAGGTTTAGGTTACGGGTTAGGGTTAGGGTTAGTGTAGTTTTTAGGGTTAGTTTTTGGGTCAGGGTTAGGGTTAGTGTTAGGATTAGGGAAAGGGTTAGGGTAGGGTTAGGGTATGGGTTAGGTGTAGGTTTAGGGTTAGGTTAGGGTTAGAGTATGGGATAGGGTTAGTGTTAAGTTTAGGGCGAGGGTAAAAGTACGGGTTAGGCTTAGGGTTAGGTTTAGGGTTAAGTTACGGGTTAGGGTTAGGTTTAGGGTATGGAATAGGTTTAGCGTACGGGTTAAGTTTAGGGTTGGGGTTAGGTTTAGGTTACGGGTTATGGTTAGGGTTAGGTTTAGTGTACGGTTTAGGGTTAGGTTTAGGTTCAGGGTTAGGGTTAGGTTTAGTGTTAGGGTATGGGTTAGGGTTAGGGTTGGGGTTACGGTACGGGTTAGTTTTCGTGTTTGGGTACAGATTATGGTTACTGTTAAAGTTAGGGTTAGGGTTAGGGTTAGGTTTAGGGTTAGGGTTAGAGGACGGGTTAGGGTTACTGTTAGGGTTAGGGAAAGGTTTAGGGTTAGGGTTAGGGTATGGGTTAGGTTTAGGTTTAGTGTTAGGGTTAGGGTACGGAATAGTTTTAGCGTACGGGTTCAGTTTAGGGTTAAGGTTAGGGTTAGGTTTAGGTTACGGGTTAGGGTTAGGGTTAGTGTAGTTTTTAGGGTTAGTTTTTGGGTCAGGGTTAGGGTTAGGGTTAGTGTTAGGATTAGGGAAAGGGTTAGGGTAGGGTTAGGGTATGGGTTAGGTGTAGGTTTAGGGTTAGGTTAGGGTTAGAGTATGGGATAGGGTTAGTGTTAAGTTTAGGGCGAGGGTAAAAGTACGGGTTAGGCTTAGGGTTAGGTTTAGGGTTAAGTTACGGGTTAGGGTTAGGTTTAGGGTATGGAATAGGTTTAGCGTACGGGTTAAGTTTAGGGTTGGGGTTAGGTTTAGGTTACGGGTTATGGTTAGGGTTAGGTTTAGTGTACGGTTTAGGGTTAGGTTTAGGTTCAGGGTTAGGGTTAGGTTTAGTGTTAGGGTATGGGTTAGGGTTAGGGTTGGGGTTACGGTACGGGTTAGTTTTCGTGTTTGGGTACAGATTATGGTTACTGTTAAAGTTAGGGTTAGGGTTAGGGTACGGGTTAGGGTTAGGTTTAGGGAATGGGATAGGGTTAGTGTACGGGTTAAGTTTAGGGTTAGGGTTAGGTTTAGGTTACGGGTTAGGGTTAGGTAACGGGTTAGGATTAGGTTTAGGTGCCGATTAGGGTCAGGGTACGGGTTAAGATTAGGTTTAGGGTCAGGTTTAGGTTTAGAAATAGGGTTATGGTACAGGTTAGGGTTAGGGTTGGGGTTAGGGTACGGGTTAGTTTTAGGGTTTGGGTACGGGTTAGGGTTACGTTTAAGGTTAGTGTTAGTGTAGGGTATAGGTTAGGGTTAGGGTACGGGTAAGGGTTATGTTTAGGGTTAGGGTTAGGGTTAGGTTTAGGGTGCAGGTTAGGCTTAGGGTTAGGGTTAGGGCTAGGGTATGGGTTAGGGTTAATGTTAGGTTTTGGGTACGGGTTAGGGTTAGGGTTAGGGTACGGGATAGGGTTGGCTACGGGTTTGGTCAAGGGTTAGGGTTAGTTTTACGGAACGGGTTAGGGTTAGGGTTATGTTTAGGGTTAGGGTTAGGGTATTGGTTAGGTTTAGGGTACGGGTTAGGGTTATGTTTCTGTCAGGGTTAGGGTTAGCGTTAGGGTACGAGTTAGGGTTAGGGTTAGGTTGAGGGTACTGGTTAGGGTTAGGGTTAGGGTTAGGGTACGGGTTAGGATTAGGTTACGAGTTAGGGTTAGTGTTATGGTCAGGGTAAGGTTTAGGG
This sequence comes from Urocyon cinereoargenteus, assembly GCA_032313775.1. NCBI lineage: Eukaryota > Metazoa > Chordata > Mammalia > Carnivora > Canidae > Urocyon > Urocyon cinereoargenteus. Next base: position 188,958 of record JAVLSZ010000026.1, read on the forward strand.
AACGAGTTAGTGTTAGGGTTAGGGTACGGGTTAGGTTTAGGGTTATGTCACGGGTTAGGGTTACAGTAAGGGTTAGGTTTAGGGTGAGGGTTAGGGTTAGGGTTAGAGTACGGATTAGGGTTAGTGTTAGGGTTAGGGTTAGGGTTAGTTTTAGGGTTAGAGTACGGGTTAGTGTTGGTGTTAGGGTTAAGTGTAGGGTTAGGGTACGGATTAGGGTTAAGGTTAGGGTTAGGGCTAGGGTTAGAGTACGGTTAGGGTTAGGGTTAGGGTTAGGGTTAGGGTTAGGGTTAGATTACCGGGTAGGGTTAGTGTTAGGATTAGGGTTAAGGTTAATGTACGGGTTAGGCCTAGGGTTAGGTTTAGGGTTATGTTACAGTTTAGGGTTAGGTTTAGGGTACAGGTTAGGGTTATGGTACGGTTTAGGGTTAGCTTTAGGTTGCGGTTAAGGGCTGGTTTTAGGGTACGGGTCAGGGTTAGGGTTGTGGTTAGGGTACGGTTTAGTTTTAGGCTTAGGGAACGGGTTAGGGTTACTGTTAAATTTAGGGGTTAGGGTTACAGTATGGGTTAGGTTTAGGGTTAGTGTGTGGGTTAGGGTTAGGGTACGGTAAAGGGTTATGGTTAGGGTTAGGGTTAGGGTTAAGTTTAGGGTGCGGTTTTGTGTTAGGGTTAGGGTTAGGGTTAGGGTTAGAGTACGGGTTTGGGTTAGTGTTAGGGTACGGGTTAGGTATACCGTTTGGGTACGGGTTAGGGTAAGGGTTAGGGTTAGGGTTAGGGTTAGGCGTTACAGTTAGAGTTATGGTTAGGCTACGGGATAGTGTTAGAGTAAGGGTTAGGGTTAGGGTTAGGGTAAGGGTTAGTGTTTGAGTTATACTACTGGTTAGGGTTAGAGTTAGGGTTAGGTTTAGTGTACGGATAGGGTTAGGGTTAGGGTTAGGGTTAGGGTTAGGGTACAGGTTAGGGTTAGGTTTAGGGTTCGGGCTAAGGTTAGCGTACGGGTTAAGTTTAGGATTAGGGTTAGGTTTAGGTTACAGGTTAGGGTTAGGGTACGGGTTAGGTTTAGGTGAGACTTAGGGTTAGGGTTAGGGTTAGGGTTAGGGTACGGTTTAGGGTTAGGTTTAGGGTCAGGGTTAGCATTAGGGATAGGTTTATGGTACGAGTTAGGGTTAGGGTTGGGGTTAGGGTACGGGTTAGTTTTAGGGTTAGGGTACGGGTCAGGGTTACGGTAAAGTTTAGTGTTAGGGTTAGGGTATGGGTGAGTGTTAGGGTATGGATTAGCATTAAGGTTAGGGTTCAGGTTAGGGTTAGTGTACGGGTTAGGGTTAGGTTTAGGGTTAGGGTTGGGGTTAGGGTACGGGTTAGTTTTAGGGTTAGGATACGGGTTAGGGTTACGGTTAAGGTTAGGGTTAGTGTAGGGTATGGGTTAGGGTTAGGGTATGGGTAAGGGTTATGGTTAGGGTTAGGGTTAGGTTTAGGTTTAGGGTGCGGGTTAGGCTTAGGCTTAGGGTTAGGGTTAGCGCTGGGGTACGGGTTAGGTTTATGTTAGGTTTTGGGTACGGGTTAGGGTTAGGGTTAGGGTACCTGATAGGGTTGAGTACGGGTTAGGTCAAGGGTTAGGGTTAGTTTTACGGTACGGTTTATGGTTAGGGTTAGGTTTAGGGTTAGGTTTAGGGTATGGGTTAGGTTTAGGGTACGGGTTAGGGTTAGGGTAAGGGTTAGGGTTAGGTTTAGGGAACGAGTTAGGGTTAGGGTTACGTTTAGGGTACGGTTTATGGTTAGTGTTAGGGTCATGGTTATGGTTAGGATACGAGTTAGGGTTAGGGTTAGGGTACGGGTTAGGGTTAGGTTTATGTTACGGGTTAGGGTTACAGTACGGGTTAGGGTTAAGTTGAGGGTTAGGGTTAGGGTTAGAGTACGGTTAGGGTTAGGGTTAGAGTACGGGTTAGGGTTAGTGTTAGGGTTAGGGAAAGGGTTAGGGTTAGGGTACGGGTTAGAGTTAGGTTTAGGTTTAGGGTTAGGGTACGGGGTAGGGTTAGGTTTAGGGTACAGGATAGGGTTAGCGTATGGGTTAAAATTAGGTTTAGGGTTAGGTTTAGGATACGGGTTAGGGTTAGGGTACGGGTTAGGGTCAGGTTTAGGTGAGGGTTAGGGTTAGGATTAGGGTTAGGGTACAGGTTAGATTTAGGGTTAGGGTACGTGTCAGGGTTACGGTTAAGGTTAGGGTTAGGGTTAGGGTATGGGTTAGTGTTAGGTTACGGGTAAGGGTTTTGGTTAGGGTTAGGGTTAGGGTTAGGTTTAGGGTGTGGTTTAGGGTTAGAGTTAGGGTTAGCGACAGGCTATGGGTAAGGGTCGCTGTTAGGGTTTTGGTATGGGTTAGTGTTATGTTTAGGTTACGGGATAGGCTTGGGCACGGGTTAGGTCAAGGGTTACGGTTAGGTTTAGGGTACGGTTTAGGGTTAGGGTTAGCGTCACGGTTAGGCTTAGGGTTAGGGTTACGGTACGCTTTAGGGTTACTGTACGGGTTAGGGTTATGATTAGGGTTATTGTTAGGGTTAGCGTTATAGTACGGGTTAGGGTTAGAGTTAGGGTTAGGTTTAGGTTTAGAGTACGGGTTAGGGTTAGTGTTAGGGTTAGGTTTAGTGTTAGAGTTAGGGTTAGAGTACAGGTCAGGGTTAGTGTTAGTGTTAGTGTTAGGGTTAGGGTTAGGGTTAGTGTACTGATAGGGTTAGGGTTAGGGTTAGGGTACGGGTTAGGGTTAGGTTTAGGATACGGGATAGGATTAGCGTACGGGTTAAGTTTAGGGTTAGGGTTAGGTTTAGTTTACGGGATAGGGTTAGGGAACGGGTTAGGGTTAGGGTTAGAGTACGGGGTAGGCTTAGGGTTAGGGTTAGGGTTAGGGTTAAATTACGGGTTAGGCTTAAGGTTGGGTTAAGGGTTAGAATACGGGTTAGGGTTAGGTTTAGGGTACGGGATAGAGTTAGCGTACGGTTTAAGTTTAGGGTTAGGGTTAGGTTTAGGTTACGGGTTAGGGTTAGGGTACGGGTTAGGGTTAGGTTTAGGGTGCGGGTTAGCGTTAGGGTTAGGATTAGTGTAAGGGTTAGGGTTAGTTTTAGGGTCAGGGTTAGGGTTAGTGTTAGGGTATGGGTTAGGTTTAGGTTTTGGGTTAGGGTATGGGTTAGATTTAGGTTTGGGGTACGGGTCAGGGTTACTGTTAAGGTTAGGGTTAGGGTTAGGCTATGGGTTAGTGTTAGGGTACGGGTAAGGGTTATGGTTAGGGTTAGGGTTAGGGTTAGGTTTAGGTTGAGGGTGCGGTTTAGGGATAGGGTTAGGGTTAGTTCTAGCCTATGGGTTAGGGTTACAGTTAGGGTTTTGGTACGGGTTAGGTTTAGGGTTAGGTTACAGGATAGGCTTGGGTACGGGTTAGGTCAAGGGTTACGGTTAGGTTTAGCCTACGGTTTAGGGTTAGGGTTAGCGTCAGGGTTAGGGATAAGGTTAGGGTACGAGTTAGGGTTAGGTATAGGTTTAGGGTACGGTTTAGGGTTAGGGTCAGGGTAAGGGTAGGTGTTAGGTTTAGGGTACAGTTTAGGGTATGGGTACGGCTACGGGTTGGGTACGGGTTAGGGTTGGGGTTGGGTACGGGTTAGTTTTAGGGTTAGGGTACGGGTTATGGTTACGGTTAAGGTTAGGGTTAGGGTTAGGGTATGAGTTAGGGTTAGATTACGGTTAAGGGTTTTGGTTTGGGTTAGGGTTCGGGTTAAGTTTAGGGTGCGGGTTAGGGTTAGGTTTAGGTTTAGGGTTAGGGTTAGCGTTAGGGTTAGGATTATTGTAAGGGTTAGGGTTAGTTTTAGGGTCAGGGTTAGGGTTAGGGTTAGTGTTAGGATGGGTTAGGGTTAGGGTTGGAGTTAGGGTACGGGTTAATTTTAGGGTTAGGGTACGGGTTAGGGTTACTGTTAAGGTTAGGGTAGGGTTAGGATATGAGATAGGGTTAGATTATGGTTAAGGGTTTTGGTTTGTTTTAGGGTTTGTGTTAAGTTTAGGGTGTGGGTTAGGGTTAGGTTTAGGTTTAGGGTTAGGGTTAGAACACGGGTTTGGGTTAGTGTTAGGGTACGGGTTAGATTTACCTTTTGGGTACGGATTAGGGTAAGGGTTAGGGTTAGGGTTAGGGGTTAGGGTTAGATTTAGGATTAGGCTACGGGTAGGTTTAGGGTACGGGTTAGGGTTAGAGTTAGGGATCGGGTTAGGGTTAGTGTACGGTTTAGATTTAGGTTTAGGGTTAGGGTTAGTGTTAGGGTTACGATACGGGTTAGGGTTAAGGTTGGGGTATGGGATAGAGTTAGTGTACGTGTTAGGTCTAGGGTTAGGTTTAGGTTTAGTGTCCGAGTTAGGGTTAGGTTTAGGGTATGTGTTAGGGTTAGGGTTTGGGTACGGGTTAGCATTACGTTTAGGGTTAGTGTATGTGTTAGGTTTAGGGTTAGGGTTAGGGTACGGTGTACGGTTAGGGTGCGGATTAGGGTTAGGGTTAGGTCAGGGTTAGCATTAGGGTTAGGGTACGGTTTAGGGTTACTGTACGGGTTAGGGTTATGGTTATGGTTAGGGTTAGGGTTAGCGTTATAGTATGGTTTAGGGTTAGAGTTAGGGTTAGGTTTAGGGTTAGAGTATGGGTTAGGGTTAGTGTTAGGGTTAGGTTTAGGGTTAGGGTTAGGGTTAGAGTACGGGTTAGGGCTAGTGTTGGTGTTAGGGTTAGGGTTAGTGTATGGATAGGGTTAGGGTTGGTTAGGGTTAGGGTACTTGTTAGGGTTAGGTTTAGGATACGGGATAGGATTAGCATACGGGTTAAGTTTAGGGTTAGGGTTAGGTTTAGGTTACGGGTTAGGGTTAGGGAATGGGTTAGGGTTAGGTTAAGGTGCGGGTTAGGTTTAGGGTTAAGGTTAGGGTTTGGGTTAGGGTTAGGTTTAGGGTCAGGGTTAGGGTTAGGTATAGGGTTATGGTACGGGTTAGGGTTAGGTTTGGGGTTAGGGTACAGGTTAGTTTTAGGGTTAGGGTACGGGTCAGGGCTACAGTTAAGGTTAGGGTTAGGGTTAGCATATGGGTTACGGTTAGGGTACGGGTAAGGGGTATGGTTAGGGTTAGGGTTAGGGTTAGGTTTAGGGTGCGGGTTAGGGTTTGAGTTAGGTTTAGTGCTAGGTTATGGGTTAGGGTTACTGTTAGGGTTTGGTACGGGTTAGGTCACGGGCTAGGGTTAGGTTTAGGGTACGGGTAATGGTTAGGGTTAGGTTTAGGGTTAGTGTTAGGGTATGGGTTAGGCTTAGGGTACGGGTTAGGGTTAAGGTTAGGGTAGGGTTAGGGTTAGGGTTAGGGTACGAGTTAGGGTTAGGGTTAGGTTTAGGGTACGGGTTATGGTTAGGATTAGGGTTAGAGTATGGGTTAGGTTTAGGGTACGGGTTACGGTTAGTGTTAGGGTCAGGGTTAGGGTTAGGGTTAGGGTTAGGGTACATGTTAGGTTTAGGGTTAGGGTACGGTTTAGGGTTAGTGTTATGGTACGGGTTAGGGTTATAGTACGGGTTAGGGTTAGGGTGAGGGTTAGGGTTAGAGTATGGTTAGGGTTAGGGATAGGGTAGGAGTACGGGTTAGAGTTAGTGTTAGGTTAGGTTTAGGGTTAGGGTTAGTGTACGGGTTAGGGTTAGGATTAGGGTTAGGTTTAGGGTTAGGTTTAGAGTGCGGGGTAGGGTTAGTGTTAGTGTTAGGGTTAGGGTTAATGTACGTGTTAGGATTAGGTTTAGGTTTAGGGTTAGAATACGGGTTAGGGTTAGGTTCAGGGTACGGGATAGGGTTAGCATACGGGTTAAGTTTAGGGTTAGGTTAAGTTAAGGTTACGGTTTAGGGCTAAGGTACGGGTTACGGTTAGGTTTAGGGTGCGGGTTAGGGTTAGGGTTAGGTTTAGTGTAAGGGTTAGGGTTAGGTTTAGGGTCAGGGTTAGGGTTAGGGTTAGAGTTAGGGTACGGTTTAGGGTTAGGGTTGGGGTTACGGTACGCGTTAGTGTTAGGTTTGTGTTAGCGTACGGGTTAGTTTTAGGGTTAGGGTGCAGGTTAGTGTTATGGTTAAGGTTAGGGTTAGAGTTATGGTATGGGATTGGGTTAGGTTACCGTTAAGGGTTATCGTTTTGGTTAGGGTTCGGGTTAAGTTTAGGGTGCGGGTTAGGGTTAGGTTTAGGGTTAGGGTTAGGGTTAGAGTACGGGCTTGGGTTAGTGTTAGGGTACGGGTTAGGTTTACCGTTTGGGTACGGGTTAGGGAAGGGTTAGGTTTAGGGTTAGGGTTTAGGGTTATAGATAGGGTTAGGCTACGGGTAGGGTTAGGGTACGGGTTAGGGTTAGGGTTCGGGTTCGGGTTAGGGTTAGTGTACGGGTTAGGGTGAGGTTTAGGGTTAGGGTTAGTGTTAGGGTTACGATACGGGTTAGGGTTAAGGTTGGGGTATGGGATAGGTTTAGTGTACGTGTTAGGTCTAGCGTTAGGGTTAGGTTTAGTGTGCGGGTTAGGGTTAGGGTTAGAGTACGTGTTAGGTTTAGCGTTTGTTTATGGGTTAGCGTTACGTTTAGGGTTGGGTAAGGGTTAGGTTAAGGGTCAGGGTTAGGGTACGGTTTAGGGTTAGGGTACGGGTTAGGGTTAGGTGAGGGTTAGGTTTATGGTTAGGGTTAGGTTATCCATTAGCGTTACTCTACGGGTTAGGGTTATGGTAAGGGTTAGGGTTAGGGTTAGCCTTATAGTACGGGTTAGGGTTAGAGTTAGGGTTAGGTTTAGGGTTAGAGTACGGGTTACGGTTAGTGTTAAGGTTAGGGTTAGGGTTAGAGTACGGGTTAGGGTTAGAGTACGGGTTAGGGTTAGGTTTAGGGTTAGGGTTAGGGTTAGAGTATGGGTTAGGGTTAGTGTTAGTGTTAGGGTTAGGGTTAGGGTTAGTGTACGGATAGGGTTAGGGTTAGGTTTAGTGTACGGGTTAGGGTTAGGTTTAGGATATGGGATATGTTTAGTGTACGGGTTAAGTTTAGGGTTAGGCTTAGGTTTCGGTGACGGGTTAGGGTTAGGGAATGGGTTAGGGTTAGGTTTAGGTGCGGGTTAGGGTTAGGGTTAGGGTTAGTGCTAGGTTATGGTTTAGGGTTACTGTTAGGGTTTGGTTACAGGTTAGGGTTACGGATAGGTTACGGGATAGGATTGGTAAGGGTTAGGTCAAGGGTTAGAGTTAGGTTTCGGGTACGGGTAGGGTTAGGGTTAGGTTTAGGGTTAGTGTTAGATTATGGGTTAGGCTTAGAGTACGGGTTAGGGTTAAGGTTAGGGTCAAGGTTAGGTTTAGGGTTAGGGTACGAGTTAGGGTTAGGTTTAGGTTTAGGGTACGGGTTAGGGTTAGGATTAGGGTTAGGGTACGGGTTAGGTTTAGGGTACGGGTTACGATTAGGGTTAGGGTCAGGCTTAGGGTTAGCGTTAGGGTACAAGTTAGGGTTAGGGTTAGGATACGGGTTAGGGTTAGGGTTATGGTACGGGTTAGGGTTACAGTACGGGTTAGGGTTAGGGTCAGCGTTAGGGTTAGAGTATGGTTAGCGTTAGGGTTAAGGTTAGGGTTAGAGTACGGGTTAGGGTTAGTTTTAGGTTAGGTTTAGGGTTAGGGTTAGCGTACGGGTTAAGTTTAGGTTTAGGGTTAGGTTTAGGTTACGGGTTAGGGTTAGGGTATGGGTTAGGGTTAGGTTTAGAGTGCAGGTTAGGGTTAGTGTAAGGGTTAGGGTTATGTTATGGGTTAGGGTTAGGGTTAGGTTTAGTGTTAGGGTACGCATTAGTGTTAGGGTTGGGTTTAGAGTACGGGTTAGTTTTAGGGTTAGGGTACAGGTTAGGGTTATGGTTAAGGTTAGGTTTAGGGTTAGGTTATGGGTTAGGTTTAGGTTACAGTTAAGGGTTATTGTTTCGGTTAGGGTTCGGCTTAAGTTTAGGGTGCGGTTTAGGGTTAGGGTTAGGGTTAGAGTACGGGTTTGGGTTACTGTTAGGGTACGGGTTAGGTTTACCTTTTGGGTACGGGTTAGTGTAAGGGTTAGGGTTAGGGTTAGGGGTTAGGTTTAGAGTTAGGGTTAGGCTATGGATAGGGTTAGGGTATGGGTTAGGTTACGGGTTAGGGTTCGTGTTAGGGTTAGTGTACGGGTTAGGGATAGGGTTAGGTTTAGGGTTAGGGTTGGGGTTAGGGTTAGTGTTAGGGTTACGGTATGGGTTAGGGTTAAGATTCCGGTACGGGATAGGGTTAATGTACGTGTTAGGTCTAGGGTTAGTGTTAGGTTTAGTGTGCGGTTAAGGGTTAGGGTTATGTTTAGGGTGAGGGTACGTGGTAGGGTAGGGTTTGGGTACGGGTAAGGGTTATATTTAGGCTTAGGGTACGGGTTAGGTATAGGGTACGGGTTAGGTTTAGGGTTAGGGTTCGGTTTAGGGTTACAGAACGGGTTAGGGTTAGGTTTAGGGCTAGGTTTAGGGTTAGAGTACGTGTTAGGGTTAGTGTTAGGTTTAGCGTTAGTGTTACTGTGCAGATAGGGTTAGGTTTAGGGTTAGGGTACGGGTTAGGGTTAAGTTTAGTGTACGGGATAGGGTTTGTGTACGGGATAAGTTTAGGGTTAGGGTTAGGTTTAGGGTACGAGTTAGGGTTAGGGTTAGGGTCGGGTTAGGGTTAGGGTTATGTTACGGGCTAGGGTTACAGTACGGGTTAGTGTTAGGGTGAGGGTTAGGATTACGGTTAGATTACGGTTAGGGTTAGGGTAAGGGTTAGGGTTAGAGTACGGGTTACGGTTAGTGTTAGGCTTAGGTTTAGGGTTAGGGTTAGGGTTAGGTTTAGGTTTAGGTTTAGAGAACGGGGTACGGTTAGTGTTAGGTTTAGGGTTAAGGTTAATGTACGGGTTTGGCTTAGGTTTTAGTTTAGGGTTAGGATAAGGGTTAGGGTTAGGTTTAGGGTACGGGATAAGGTTAGCGTACGGGTTAAGTTTAGGGTTAGGGTTAGGTTTAGGTTACGGGTTAGGGTTAGGGTACGGTTTAGGGTTAGGTTTAGAGTGCGGGTTAGTGTTAGGGTTAGGGTTAGTGTAAGGGTAAGGGTAGGTATAGGGTCAGGTTTAGGGTTAGGGTTAGTGTTAGGGTACGGTTTAGGGTTAGGGTTGGGGTTAGGGTATGGGATATTTTAGGGTTTGGGTACGGGTTATGGTTATGGTTAAGTTTAGGGTTAGGGTTAGGGTATGGATTAGGGTTAGGTTACGGTTAAGGGTTATGGTTTGTGTAAGGGTTAGGGTTAAGTTTAGGGTGAGGGTTAGGGTTAGGGTTAGGGTTAGAGTACGGGTTTGGGTTACTGTTAGGGTATGTGTTAGGTTTACCATTTGGGTACGGGTTAGGGTAAGGGTTAGGTTTAGGGGTAGGGGTTAGGGGTAGGGTTAGGGTTAGGCTACAGGTAGGGTTAGGGTATGGGTTAAGGTAAGGTTTAGGGTTCGGGTTAGGGTTAGTGTATGTGTTAGTGTTAGGTTTAGGGTTAGGATTAGGTTACGGTTTAGGGTTAGGTTTAGGGTCAGGGTTAGGGTTAGGGATAGGGTTATGGTATGGGTTAGGGTTAGGGTTGTGGTTAGGGTACGGGTTAGTTTTAGGGTTAGGTTACGTGTCAGGGTTATGGTTAAACTTAGGGTTAGGTTTAGGGTATGGGTGAGTTTTAGGGTACGGATTAGCGTTAAGGTGAGTGTTCGGGTTAGGGTTAGTGTACGGGTTAGGGTTTGGTTTACGGTTAGGGTTAGGGTTAGGGTACAGTTTAGGGTTAGGTTTAGGGTCAGGGTTAGCGTTAGGGATAGGGTTATGGTACGGGTTAGGGTTAGGGTTGGGGTTAGGGTACGGGTTAGTTTTAGGGTTAGGGTACGGGTTAGGGTTACGGTTAAGGTTTGGGTTAGTGTAGGGTATGGGTTAGGGTTAGGGTACGGGTAAGGGTTATGGTTAGGTTTAGGGTGCGGGTTAGGCTTAGGGTTAGGGTTAGGGTTAGCGCTAGGGTATGGGTTAGGGTTAATGTTAGGGTTTGGGTACGGGTTAGGGTTAGGGTTAGGGTATGGGATAGGGTTGGCTACGGGTTAGGTCAAGGTTTAGGGTTAGTTTTAGGGTACGGTTTATGGTTAGGTTTAGGTTTAGGGTTAGGGTTAGGGTATGGGTTAGGTTTAGGGTACGGATTAGGGTTAGGGTTAGCTTAAGGGTTAGGGTTAGGTTTAGGGAATGAGTTAGGGTTAGAGTTACATTTAGGGTACGGTTTATGGTTAGTGTTAGGGTCAGGGTTATGGTTAGGGTACGAGTTAGGGTTAGGGTTAGGGTACGGGTTAGGGTTAGGTTGAGGGTTAGGGTTAGGGTTAGGGAACGAGTTAGGGTTAGGGTTACATTTAGGGTACGTTTTATGGTTAGTGTTAGGGTCAGGGTTATGGTTAGGGTACGAGTTAGGGTTAGGGTTAGGGTACGGGTTAGGGTTAGGGTTATGTTACGGGTTAGGGTTACAGTACGGGTTAGGGTTAGGTTGAGGGTTAGGGTTAGGGTTAGAGTACGGTTAGGGTTAGGGTTAGGGTTAGGGTTAGAATACAGGTTAGGGTTAGTGTTAGGGTTAGGGAAAGGGTTAGGGTTAGGGTACCGGTTAGAGTTAGTGTTAGGGTTAGGGTTAGGGTACGGGTTAGGGTTAGGTTTAGGGTACGGGGTAGAGTTAGTGTACGGGTTAAAATTAGGTTTAGGGTTAGGTTTAGGTTACAGGTTAGGGTTAGGGTATGGGTTAGGGTTAGGTAGGTGAGGGTTAGGGTTAGGATTAGGGTTAGTTTACAGGTTAGTTAGGGTTAGGGTACGTGTCAGGTTTACGGTTAAGGTTAGGGTTAGGTTTAGGGTATGGGTTAGTGTCAGGGTACGGGTAAGGATTTTGGTTAGGGTTAGGGTTAGGTTTAGGTTTAGGGTGTGGTTTAGGGTTAGGGTTAGGTTAACGCTAGGTTATGGGTTAGGGTCACGGTTAGGGTTTTGGTACGAGTTAGGGTTAGGTTTAGGTTACGGGATGGGCTTGGGTACGGGTTAGGTCAAGGGTTACGGTTAGGTTTAGGGTACGGTTTAGGGTTAGGGTTAGCATCAGGGTTAGGGTTAGGGTTACGGTCCGCTTTAGGGTACTGTACGGGTTAGGGTTATGGTTATGGTTAGGGTTAGCGTTATAGTACGGGTTAGGGTTAGAGTTAGGGTTAGGTTTAGTGTTAGAGTACGGGTTAGGGTTAGTGTTAGGGTTAGGTTTAGTGTTAGGGTTAGGGTTAGAGTACGGGTTAGGGTTAGTGTTACTGTTAGGGTTAGGGTTAGGGTTAGTGTACGGATAGGGTTAGGGTTAGGGTTAGGGTTCGGGTTAGGGATAGGTTTAGGATACGGGATAGGATTAACGTACGTGTTAAGTTTAGGGTTAGGGTTAGGTTTAGGTCACGGGTTAGGGTTAGGGAATGGGTTAGGGTTAGGGTTAGGTTTAGGGTTAGGGTTCGGTTTAGGGTTAGGTTTAGGGTCAGGGTAAGGGTTAGGGATAGGGTTATGTTACGGGTTAGGGTTAGGGTTGGGGTTAGGGTACAGGTTAGTTTTAGGTTTAGGGTATGGGTCCGGGTTACGGGTAAGTTCAGGGTTATGGTTAGGGTATGGGTTAGTGTTAGGGTATGGTTAAGGGTTATGGTTAGGTTTAGGGTTAGGTTTATGTTTAGAGTGCTGTTTAGGGTTAGGGTTAGGTTTAGGGTTAGGGTTAGGGTATGGGTTAGGCTTAGGGTACGGGTTAGGGTTAGGGTTATGTTCAGGGTTAGGGTTAGGGTTAGGGTACAAGTTAGGGTTAGGGTTAAGTTTAGTGTACGGGTTAGGGTTAGGATTAGTGTATGGGTTAGGTTTAGGGTACGGGTTAGGGTTAGGGTCAGGGTAGGGTTAGGTTTTGGGTGAGGGTTAGGTTTAGTGTTAGAGTACGGATAGGGTTGGGGTTAGGGTTAGGGTTAGAGTACGGGTTAGCGTTAGTGTTAGGGTTAGGTTTAGGGTTAGGGTTAGGGAACGGGTTAGGTTTAGGTTTAGGGTACGGGATAGGGTTAGTGTACGGGTTAAGTTTAAGGTTAGGGTTAGGTTACGGGTAAGTGTTATGGCTATGGTACGGGTTAGGTTTAGGTTTAGGGTGCGGGTTAGGCTTAGGGTTAGCGTGAGGGTTAGGTTAGGATATCAGTTAGGGTTAGATTACGGTTAAGGGTTATGGTTTGGGTTAGGTTTATGGTTAAGTTTAGGGTGCGTGTTAGGGTTAGGGTCAGGGTTAGGCTAGGTGTAGGGTACGGGTTTGGATTAGTGTTAGGATACGGGTTACGTTTACCGTTTGGGTATGGGTTAGAGTAAGGGTTATGGTTAGGGTTAGGTGTTAGGGTTAGAGTTATGGTTGGGCTACGGGTAGCGTTTGGGTACGGGTTAGGGTTAGGGTTAGGGTTCGGGATAGGTTTAGTGTATGGGTTAGGGTTAGGTTTAGGGTTAGGGTTAGTGTTATGGTTACGGTACGGGTTAGTGTTAAGGTTGGGTTACGGGATAGGGTTAGTGTACGTGCTAGGTCTAGGGTTAGGGTTAGGTTTTGGTGTGGGTTAGGGTTAGAGTTAGGGTTAGGGTACGTGTTAGGGTTAGGGTTTGGGTACGGGTTAGGTTTAGGTTTAGGGTTAGGGTTAGGGTTAGTGTTAGGGTACGGGTTAGGGTTAGGGTTAGGGTTAGGGTTAGGGTTAGGGTTAGGGTTAATGTACCGGTTAGGGTTAGTGTAAGGGTTAGGGTTAGGTTTAGGGTCAGGTTTAGGGTTAGGGTTAGTGTTAGGTTACGGGTTAGGGTTAGGGTAGGGGTTAGGGTACGGGATATTTTTAGTGTAAGGGTATGGGTTAGGGTTAGAATACGGGTTAGGGTTAGTGTTAGGGTACGGTTTAGTTTTATCATTTGGGTACGGTTTAGGGTAAGGGTTAGGGTTAGGGTTAGGGTATGGGTTAATGTTATGGTTAAGGTTAGGTTTAGGGTTAAGGTATCGGTTAGGGTTAGGTTACGGTTAAGGGTTATGGGGTGGGTTAGCGTTAGGTTTAAGTTTAGCGAGTGGGTTAGGGTTAGGGTTAGGGTTAGAGTACAGGTTTGGTTTAGTGTTAGGGTACGGTTTAGGTTTACCATTTGGGTACGGGTTAGGGTAAGGGTTATGGTTAGGTTTAGGGTACGTGTTAGGTTTAGGGTTAGGTTAGGGTTAGGGTCAGGGTTAGGGTTAGGGTTAGGGTTAAAGTATGGGGTAGGGTTTGTGTTAGGTTTAGGGTTAGGGTTAATATACGGGTTAGGCTTAGGGTTAGATTTAGGGTTAGGATACGTTTAGGGTTAGATTCAGGGTACGGGATCGGGTTAGCGTATGGGTTAACTTTTGGGTTAGGGTTAGGTTTAGGTTACGGGTTAGGGTTAGGGTACGGGTTAGGGTTAGGTTTAGTGTAAGGGTTAGGGTTAGGTTTAGGGTCAGGGTTAGGGTGAGGGTTAGTGTTAGAGTACGGGTTAGGGTTAGGGTTCGGGTTAGGTTACGGGTTAGTTTTAAGGTTAGGGTACAGGTTAGGGTTATGGTTAAGTTTAGGGTTAGGGTTAGGGTATGGGTTAGCATTAGGTTACGTTTAAGGGTTATGGTTTGGGTTAAGTTTAGGGTTAAGTTTAAGGTGCGGGTTAGGGTTAGGGTTAGGGTTAGGGTTAGGGTTAGGTTTAGGTTTAGGGTGCGGGTTAGGTTTAGAGTTAGGGTTTGGGTTACCCTAGGAATGGGTTAGGGTTACTGTTACGGTTTGGGTACGGGTTAGGTTTAGGGTAAGGGTACGGGATAGGGTTGGGTACGGATTAGGTCAAGGGTTAGGGTTAGGTTTAGGGTACGGGTTAGTGTTAGGGTTAGGTTTAGGGTTATGTTTAGGGTATGGGTTAGGTTTAGGGTACATGTTAGTGTTAGCGTTAGGGTCAGGGGTAGGGGTAGGGTTAGGGTGCGAGTTAGGGTTAAGTTTAGGTTTAGGTTACGGGTTAGTCTTAGGGTTAGGGTTAGGGTATGGGTTAGGTTTAGGTTATGGGTTAGGGTTAGGGTTACGGTCAGGTTTAGGTTAGAGTACGAGTTAGGGTTAGGGATAGGGTACGGGTTAGGGTTAGGGTTCTGTTACGGTTTAGGGTTACAGTACGATTTAGGTTTAGGGTGAGGGTTAGGCTTAGGGTTAGAGTACGGTTAGGGTTAGGGTTAGGGTTAGGGTTAGGGTTAGGGTTAGAGTACGGGTTAGGGTTAGTGTTAGGGATAGGGAAAGGGTTAGGGCTAGGGTTAGGGTATGTGTCAGGGTTAGGGTTAGTGTTAGGGTTAGGGTTAGGGTTTTTTTTTTTTTTTTTTAGGGTTAGGGTTAATGTACGAGTTAGGCTTAGGGTTAGGTTTAGGGTTAGGTTACGGGTTAGGGTTAGGTTTAGTGTACGGGATAGGGTTAGTGTACGGGTTAAGTTTAGGGTTAGGGTTAGTTTTAATTTACGGGTTAGTGTTAGAGTACGGGTTAGGGTTAGGTTTAGGGTGCGGGTTAGGGTTAGGTTTAGGGTTAGTGTACGGGTTAGGGTTAGGTTTAGGGTCAGGGTTAGGGTTAGGGTTAGTGTTAGTGTATGGGTTAGTTTTAGTGTTGGGGTTAGTGTACGGGTTAGTTTTAGGGTTATGGTACGGGTATAGCGTTACGGTTAAAGTTAGGGATAGGATTAGGGTGTGGGTTAGGGTTAGGGTACGGTTAAGGGTTATGGTTATGGTTAGGGTTAGGGTTAATTTTAGGGTGCGGTTTAGGGTTATGGTTAGGGTTAGGGTTAGGGTTAGAGTACGGGTATGGGTTAGTGTTAGGGTATGGGTTAGGTTTACCGTTTGGGTACGGGTTAGGTTAAGGGTTAGGGTTAGGGTTAGGGGTTAGGGTTAGAGTTAGGGTTAGGCTACGGGATAGGGTTAGATTACAGGTTTGGGTTAGGGTTAGGGTTAGGGTTATAGTACGGGTTAGGGTTAGAGTTAGTGTTATATTTAGGGTTAGCGTACGGGTTAGGGTTAGTGTCAGGGTTAGGGTTAGTGTTAGGGTATGGGTTAGGTTTAGAGTTCTGGTTAGGGTTAGGTTTAGGGTTGGGGTTAGGGTTAGAGACGGTTTAGGGTTAGTGTTAGGTTTAGGGTTAGGGTTAGGTTAGTGTACGGTTAGGGTTAGGGTTAGGGTTAGGGTACGGGTTAGGTTTAGGTTTAGGGTTCGGGATATGGGAAGGGTTAGGTTTAGGGTTAGGGTTTGTGTATGGGTTAGGCTTAGGGTAGAGGTTAGCGTTAGTGATAGGGTCAGGATTAGGATTAGGGTTATGGTACGAGTTAGGTTTAGGGTTACGTTTAGGGCATGGGTTAGGGTTAGGGTTAGGGTTAGGGAACGGGTTAGGTTTAGGGTACGGGTTAGGGTTAGGGTTAGGGTCAGGGTTAGGGTTAGTGTTAGTGTACGAGTTAGGTTTAGGGTTAGGGTACGGGTTAGGGTTAGGGTTATGGTACGGGTTAGGGTTAATGTACGGGTTAGGGTTAGGGTGAGGGTTAGGGTTAGTGTTAGGGTTAGAGTACGGATAGGGTTAGAGTTAGGGTACGGTTTAGGGTTAGGTTTAGTGTATGGGATACGGTTAGCATATGGGTTAAGTTTAGGGTTAGGGTTAGGTTTAGGTTACGGGATAGGGTTAGGTTTAAGGTCAGGGTTAGGGTTAGGGATAGGGTTATGGTACGGGTTAGGGTTAGGGTTGGGGTTAGGCTACGGGTTAGTTTAGGGTTAGGTTACGGGTCAGAGTTATGGTTAAGGTTAGGTTTAGGGTTAGGTTATGTGTTAGGTTTAGGGTACGGGTAAGGGTTGTCGTTTGGGTTAGGGTTAGGTTAAGGTTTAGGTTACGGTTTAGAGTTAGGTTTATGGTTAGGTATAGCGCTAGGGTATGTGTTAGGGTTACTGTTAGGGTTTGGATACGGGTTAAGGTTAGGGGTAGGTTATGGGATAGTGTTGGGTATGGGTTAGGTCAAGGGTTAGGGTTAGGTTTAGGGTACGGGTTAGGGTTTGGGAAGGATTAGGTTTAGGGTTAGGGTATGGGTTAGGCTTAGGGTATGGGTAAGTGTTAGGGTTAGGGTCAGGGTTAGCTTTAGGGTTAGGTTTAGGGTTAGGGTATGGGTTAGGCTTAGGTTTAGGGTACGGGTTAGGGTTAGGGTTAGGTTTAGGGTTAGGGTTAGGGTATGGGTTAGGTTTAGGGTACGGGTTAAGGTTAGGGTTAAGGTCAGGTTTAGGGTTAGGTTTAGGGTACGAGTCTGGGTTAGGGTTAGGTTTAGGGTATGGGTTAGGGTTAGGGTTAGGTTTAGAGTACGGGGTAGGGTTAGTGTTAGGGTTAGGGTTAGGGTTAATGTACGGGTTAGGCTTAGGTTTAGATTTAGGATTAGGATACGGTTTAGGGTTAGGTTCAGGGTACGCAATAGGTTTAGCATACGGTTTAACTTTAGGGTTAGGGTTAGGTTTATGTTATGGGTTAGGGTTAGGGTACGGGTTAGGGTTAGGTTAGGGTCCGGGTTAGGGTTAGGTTTAGGGTTAGTGTAAGGGTTAGGGTTAGGTTTAGGTTCAGGGTTAGGGTTAGGGTTAGGTCAGAGTACGGGTTAGGGTTAGGGTTGCGGTTAGGACACGGGTTAATTTTAGGGTTAGGGTACAGTTTAGGGTTATGTTTAACGTTAGGTTTAGGGTTAGGGTATGGGTTAGGGTTAGGTTACGGTTAAGGGTTATGGTTTCGGTTAGGGTTAGGGTTAAGTTTAAGGTGTGGGTTAGGTTTAGGGTTAGGGTTAGGGTTAGAGTACGGGATGGGGTTAGTGTTAGGGTACGGGTTAGGTTTACCATTTGGGTACGGGTTAGGGTAAGTGTTAGGGTTAGGTTTATGGGTTTATAGAGTTAGGGTTAGGCTACAGGTAGGGTTAGCGTACGGGTTAGGTTTAGGGTTAGGGTTAGGGTTAGGGTTAGGGTTAGGGTACGTGTTAGGGATAGGGTACGGGTTAGGGTTAGGGTTAGGTTTAGGGTAAGGGTTAGGGTATGGGTTAGGTTTAGTGTACGGGTTAGGGTTAGGGTTATGGTCAGGGTTAGGGTACGGGTTAGGGTTATGGTCAGGGTTAGGGTTAGGGTTAGGTTTAGGGTACGGTTTAGGGTTAGGGTTAGGTTTAGGATACAATTTAGGTTAGGGTACGGGTTAGGTTTAGGGTCAGGTTTAGGGTTAGGGTACGAGATAGGGTTAGGGTTAGGGTACGGGTTAGGGTTAGGGTTATGTTATGTGTTAGGGATACAGTATGGGTTAACGTTAGGTTGAGGCTTAGGGTTAGGGTTAGTGTACGGTCAGGTTTATGGTTAGGGTTAGGGTTAGAGTACCGCGTAGGGTTAGTGTTAGGGTTAGGGTTAGGGTTAATGTACGTGTTAGGCTTAGGGTTAGGTTTAAGGTTAGGTTACGGGTTAGCGTTAGGTTACTGGTTAGGGTTAGGTTTAGGGTGCGGGTTAGGTTTAGGGTTAGGGTTAGTGTACGGGTTAGGTTAAGTTGAGGGTCAGGGTTAGGGTTAGGGTTAGTGTTAGGGTATGGGTTAGGGTTAGGGTTGGGGTTAGGGTACGGGTTAGTTTTAGGGTTAGGTTACAGGTAATGGTTACGGTTAAAGTTAGGGTTAGGGTTAGGGTACGGGTTAAGGTTAGGTTTTGGGAACGGGATAGGGTTAGTGTACGGGTTAAGTTAGGGTTAGGGTTAGGGTTAGGATACGGGTTAGGTTAGGGTACCGGTTAGGATTAGGTTTAGGTGCGGGTTAGGGTCAGGATATAGGTTATGTTTAGGTTTAGGGTCAGGGATAGGGTTAGAAATAGGGTTATGGTACGGGTTAGGGTTAGGGTTGGGGTTAGGGTATGGGTTAGTTTTAGGGTTAGGGTACAGGTTAGGGTTACGGTTAAGGTTAGGGTTAGTGCTAGGGTAAGGGTTAGGGTTAGGGTACGGGATAGGGTTGGCTACGGGTTAGGTCAAGGGTTAGGGTGAGTTTTACAGTATGGGTTAGGGTTACGGTTATGTTTAGGGTTAGGGTTAGGGTATGGGTTAAGTTTAGGGTACGGGTTAGTGTTATGGTTAGGGTCAGGGTTAGGGTGTGGGTTAGGTTTAGAGTACAGGGTAGGGTTAGTGTTAGGGTTAGGGTTAAGTTTAATGTACAGGTTAGGCTTAGGGTTAGGTTTAGGGTTACGTTACGGGTTAGGGTTAGGTTTAGGGTACGGGATAGGGTTAGCGTACGGGTTAAGTTTAGGGTTAGGTTTAGGTTTAGGTTATGGGTTAGGGTTAGGGTACGGATTAGGGTTAGGTTTACGGTGCCGGTTAGGGTTAATGTTAGGATTAGTGTACTGGTTAGGGTCATTTTTAGGGTCAGGGTTAGGGTTAGGGTTACTGTTAAGGTAGGGGTTAGGGTTAGGGTTGGGGTTAGGGTACGGGTTAGTTTTAGGGTTAGGGTACGGGTTAGGGTTAGGGTTACAGTTAGGGTTAGGGTTAGGGTGTGGGTTAGGGTTAGGGTACGGTTAAGGATTATGGTTAGGCTTAGGGTTAGGGTTAAGTTTAGGGTGCGGTTTAGGGTTAGGGTTAGAGTACGGGTTTGGTTTAGTGTTAGGGTACGGGTTAGGTTTAGCGTTTGGGTACGGGTTAGGGTATGGGTTAGGGTTAGGGGTTAGGGTTAGAGTTAGGGTTAGGCTACGGGATAGGGTTAGAGGACGGGTTAGTATTAGGGTTAAAGTTAGGGTTAGGGTTAGGGTTATAGTACGGGTTAGGGTTAGAGTGAGGGTTAGGGTACGGGTTAGGTTTAGGGTATGGGTTAGGTTTAGGGTTAGGTTCAGTGTTAGGGTTAGACTTAGGGTACGATTTAGGGTAAGGGTTAGGTTTAGGGTACGGGTTAGGTTTAGGGTTATGATACGTGTTAGGGTTACAGTATGGTTTAGTGTTAGGGTGAGGGTTAGGCTTAGGGTTAGAGTACGGTTCGGGTTAGGGTCAGGGTTAGGGTTAGTGTACGAGTTAGGGTCAGGGTTAGGGTACCGGTTAGGTTTAGGGTTATGGTACGGGTTAGGTTTAGGGATAGGGTCATGGTACGGGTTAGGGTTGGAGTTGGGGTTAGGGTATGGGTTAGTTTTAGGGTTAGGGTACGGGTTAGGGTTATGGTTAAAGTTAGGGTTAGTGTTAGGGTATGGGTTAGCGTTAGGGTATGGTTAAGGGTTATGGTTAGGGTTAGGGTTACGTTTAGGTTTAGGGTGCGGGTTAGGCTTAGGGTTAAATTTAGGGTTAGCGCTAGGGTATGGGTTAGGGTTACTGTTAGGGTTTGGGTACGGGTTAGGTTTAGTTTTAGTGTACGAGATACTGTTGGGTACGGGTTAGATCAAGGGTTAGGGTTAGGTTTAGGGTACGGGTTAGGGTTAGGTTTAGGTTTAGGTTTAGGATAAGGGTTAGGGTTAGGTTTAGGGTACGGGATAGGGTTAGCGCACGGGTTAAGTTTAGGGTTAGGGTTAGGTTTAGTTTACGGTTTAGGGTTAGGTTTAGCTTACGGGTTAGGGTTAGGTTTAGGGTGCGGGTTAGGGTTAGGGTTAGGGTTAGTATAAGGGTTACGGTTAGGTTTAGCGTCAGGGTTAGGGTTAGTGTTATGGTACGTGTTAGTTTTAGGGTTAGGGTACGGGTTAGGGTTAGGTTTAGGGTTAGGGTTAGGTTTAGAGTACTGGTTAGGTTTAGTGTTAGTGTTAGGGTTAGGGTGAGTGTACGGATAGTGTTAGGGTTAGGGTTAGGGTACGGGTTAGGCTTAGGTTTATGTGCGGGTTAGGGTTAGGGTATGGGTTAGGGTTAGGTTAAGTTCAGGGTTATGGTTAGGGATAGGGTCATGCTACGGGTTAGGGTTAGGGATGGGGTTAGGGTACGGGTTAGTTTTAGGGTTAGCGTACGGGTTAGGGTTATGGTTAAAATTATGGTTAGTGTTAAGGTATGGGTTGGGGTTAGGGTGCGGGTTAGGCTTAGGGTTAGGTTTAGGTTTAGCTCTAGGTTACGGGTTAGGGTTACTGTTAGAGTTTGGGTACATGTTATTGTTAGGTATAGGGTACAAGATAGGGTTGGGTACGGGTTAGGTCAAGGGTTAAGTTTAGGTTTAGGGTACGGGTTAGGGTTCGGGTTAGCTAAGGGTTAGGGATAGGGTATGGGTTAGGTTTAGGATACGGGTTAAGGTTAGGGTTAAGGTCAGGGTTAGGGTTAGGTTTAGGGTATGAGTTAGGGTTAGGGTTAGGGTTAGGTTTAGGGTACGGATTAGGGATAGGGTTAGGTTTAGGATACGGTTTAGTTTAGGGTATGGGTTAGGGTTAGGGTCAGGTTTAGGGTTAGGGTACGAGTTAGGGTTAGGGTTAGGGTACGGGTTAGGTGAGGGTTATGTTACGGGTTAGGGATACAGTATGGGTTAGGGTTAAGTTGAGGCTTAGGTTTAGGGTTAGAGTACGGTTAGGGTTAGGGTTAGGGTTAGGGTTAGAGTATGGGATAGGGTTAGTGTTAGGTTTAGGGAAAGGGTTAAGTTTAGGGTTAGGGCACGGGTTAGGGTTAGGGTTAGGGATAGAGTACGGGGTAGGGTGAGTGTTAGGGTTAGGGTTAGGGTTAATGTACGTGTTAGGCTTAGGGTTAGGTTTAGGGTTAGGTTACGGTTTAGCGTTAGGGTACTGTTTAGGGTTAGGTTTAGGGTGCGGGTTAGGGTTAGGGTTAGGGTTAGTGTACGGGTTAAGGTTAGGTTGAATGTCAGGGTTAGGGTTAGGGTTAGTGTTAGGGTATGGGTTAGGGTTAGGGTTGGGGTTAGGGTACGGGTTAGTTTTCGGTTAGGGTACAGGTTATGGTTACGCTTAAAGTTAGGGTTAGGGTTAGGGTACGGGTTAGGGTTAGGTTTAGGGAATAGGATAGGGTTAGTGTACGGGTTAAGTTTAGGGTTAGGGTTAGGTATAGGTTACGGGTTAGGGTTAGGTAACGGGTTAGGATTAGGTTTAGGTGCGGATTAGGCTCAGGGTACGGGTTACGATTAGGTTTAGGGTCAGGGTTAGGTTTAGAAATAGGGTTATGGTACAGGTTAGGGCTAGGGTTGGGGTTAGGGTACGGGTTAGTTTTAGGGTTTGGGTACAGGTTAGGGTTACGGTTAAGTTTAGGGTTAGTGTAGGGTATGGGTTAGGGTTAGGATACGGGTAAGGGTTATGTTTAGGGTTAGGGTTAGGTTTAGGTTTAGGGTGCGGGTTAGGCTTAGGGTTAGGTTTAGGGTTAGGGCTAGGGTATGGGTTAGGGTTAATGTTAGGTTTTGGGTACGGGTTAGGGTTAGGGTTATGTTACGGGTTAGGGATACAGTATGGGTTAGGGTTAGGGTGAGGGTACGGGTTAGGGTTAGTGTTAGGGTCAGGGTTAGGGTTAGGGAACGAGTTAGGGTTAGGGTTAGGGTACGGGTTAGGGTTAGGGTTATGTTACGGGTTAGGTTTACAGTACGGTTTAGGGTTAGGGTGATGGTTAGGGTTAGAGTACGGTTTATGGTTAGTGTTAGGGTTAGGGTTAGGGTTAGGGTTAGAGTACGGGTTAGTGTTAGTGTTAGGGTTAGGGTAAGGTTTAGGGTTAGGGTTAGGGTACGGTTTAGGGTTAGCGTTAGGGTTAGGGTTAGGGTTAGAGTACGGGGTAGGGTTAGTGTTAGGGTTAGGGTTAGGTTTAATGTACGGGTTAGGCTGAGGATTAGGGTTAGGTTTAGGTTACGGGTTATGGTTATGTTTAGGGTACAGGATAGGGTTAGCATACGTGTTAAGTTTAGGGTTAGGTTTAGGTTTAGGTTACGGGATAGGGTTAGGGTACGGATTAGGGTTAGGTTTAAGGTGCTGGTTAGGGTTTGGCTTAGGGTTAGTGAACTGGTTAGGGTTATTTTTAGGGTCAGGGTTAGGGTTAGGGTTACTGTTAGTGTATGGGTTAGGGTTAGGGTGGGGTTTAGGGTATGGGTTAGTTTTAGGGTTAGGGTATGGGTTAGGGTTACGGTTAAAGTTAGGGTTAGGGTTAGGGTGTGGGTTAGGGTTAGTGTACGGTTAAGGGTTATGGTTAGGCTTAGGGTTAGGGTTAAGTTTAGGTTGCGGTTTAGGGTTAGGGTTAGTGTTAAGGTACGGGTTTGGGTTAGTGTTAGGGTACGGGTTAGGTTAGGTTTACCGTTTGGGTATGGGTTAGGGTAAGGGTTAGGGTTAGGGGTTAGTTTTAGAGTTAGGGTTAGGCTACGGGATAGGTTTAGAGTACGTGTTATTATTAGGGTTAGGGTTAGGGTTAGGTTTAGGGTTATAGTACGGGTTAGGGTTAGAGTTAGGGTTAGGGTACGGGTTAGGTTTAGGGTATGGGTTAGTTTTAGGGTTAGGGTCAGTGTTAGGGTTAGGGTTAGGGTACGATTTAGGGTAGGGTTAGGTTTAGGGTACGGGTTAGGGTTAGGGTTAGGGTTAGGGTACGGGTTAGGTTTAGGGTACGGGTTAGGGTTAAGGTTATGGGACGTGTTAGGGTTACAGTATGGGTTAGTGTTAGGGTGATGGTTAGTGTTAGGGTTAGAGTACGGTTAGGGTTAGGGTCAGGGTTAGGGTTACTGTACGAGTGAGGTTTAGGGTTAGGGTACGGCTTAGGGTTAGGTTTATGATACAGCTTAGTGTTACAGTATGGGTTAGTGTTAGGCTGAGGGTTAGGGTTAGGGTTAGAGTAGTGTAAGGGTCAGGGTTAGAGTACGGGTTAGGTTTAGTGTTAGGGTTAGGGTACGGGTTAGGCTTAGGTTTATGTGTGGGTTAGGGTTAGGGTATGGGTTAGGGTTAGGTTAAGGTCAGGGTTATGGTTAGGGATAGGGTCATGCTACGGGTTAGGGTTAGGGATGGGGTTAGGGTACGGGTTAGTTTTAGGGTTAGCGTATGGGTTAGGGTTACAGTTAAAGTTATGGTTAGTGTTAGGGTACGGGTTAGGGTTAGGGTTAGCTAAGGGTTAGGGATAGGGTATGGGTTAGGTTTAGGGTACGGGTTAGGGTTAGGTTTAAGGTCAGGGTTAGGGTTAGGGTTAGGGTATGAGTTAGGGTTAGGGTTAGGGTTAGGTTTAGGGTACCGGTTAGGGATAGGGTTAGGTTTAGGATACGGTTTAGTTTAGGGTACGGGTTAGGGTTAGGGTCAGGTTTAGGGTTAGGGTACGAGTTAGGGTTAGGGTTAGGGTACGGGTTAGGGTTAGGGTTATGTTACGGGTTAGGGATACAGTATGGGTTAGGGTTAGGTTGAGGCTTAGGTTTAGGGTTAGAGTATGATTAGGGTTAGGGTTAGAGTACGGGTTAGGTTTAGTGTTAGGTTTAGGGAAAGGGTTAGGTTTAGGGTTAGGGCACGGGTTAGGGTTAGGGTTAGGGATAGAGTACGGGGTAGGGTGAGTGTTAGGGTTAGGGTTAGGGTTAATGTACGTGTTAGGCTTAGGGTTACGTTTAGGGTTAGGTTACGGGTTAGCGTTAGTGTACTGCTTAGGGTTAGGTTTAGGGTGCGAGTTAGGGTTAAGGTTAGGGTTAGTGTACGGGTTAGGGTTAGGTTGAATGTCAGGGTTAGGGTTAGGGTTAGGGTTAGGGTTGGGGTTAGGGTACGGGTTAGTTTTCGGGTTAGGGTACAGGTTATGGTTACGCTTAAAGTTAGGGTTAGGGTTAGGGTACGGGTTAGGGTTAGGTTTAGGGAATGGGATAGGGTTAGTGTACGGGTTAAGTTTAGGGTTAGGGTTAGGTTTTGGTTACGGGTTAGGGTTAGGTAACGGGTTAGGATTATGTTTAGGTGAGGATTAGGGTCAGGGTACAGGTCACGATTAGGTTTAGGGTCAGGTTTAGGTTTAGAAATAGGGTTATTGTACAGGTTAGGGTTAGGGTTGGGGTTAGGGTACGGGTTAGTTTTAGGGTTTGTGTACAGGTTAGGGTTACGGTTAAGATTAGGGTTAGTGTAGGGTATGGGTTAGGGTTAGGGTACAGGTAAGGGTTATGTTTACGGTTAGGGTTAGGTTTAGGTTTAGGGTGCGGTTTAGGCTTAGGGTTAGGTTTAGGGTTAGGGCTAGGGTATGGGTTAGGGTTAAGGTTAGGTTTTGGGTATGGGTTAGGGTTAGGGTTATGTTACGGGTTAGGGATACAGTATGGGTTAGGGTTAGGTTGAGGCTTAGGTTTAGGGTTAGAGTACGGTTAGGGTTAGGGTTAGGGTTAGAGTACAGGTTAGGGTTAGTGTTAGGTTTAGGGAAAGGGTTAGGTTTAGGGTTAGGGCACAGGTTAGGGTTAGGGTTAGGGATAGAGTACGGGGTAGGGTGAGTGTTAGGGTTAGGGTTAGGGTTAATGTACGTGTTAGGCTTAGGGTTAGGTTTAGGTTTAGGTTACGGGTTAGCATTAGGGTACTGTTTAGGGTTAGGTTTAGGGTGCGGGTCAGGGTTAGGGTTAGGGTTAGTGTACGGGTAAGGGTTAGGTTGAATGTCAGGGTTAGGGTTAGGGTTAGTGTTAGGGTATGGGTTAGGGTTAGGGTTGTGTTTAGGGTACGGGTTAATTTTAGGGTTAGGTTACGTGTCATGGTAATGGTTAAGGTTAGGGTTAGGGTTAGGGTATGGGTGAGTGTTAGGGTACGGATTAGTGTTAAGGTTAGGGTTCGGGTTAGGGTTAGTGTACGGGTTAGGGTTAGGTTTAGGGTTAGGGTTAGAGTTAAGGTATGGTTTAGGGTTAGGTTTAGGGTCAGGGTTAGAGTTAGGGATAGGGTTGTGGTACGGGTTAGGGTGAGGGTTGGGGTTAGGATACGGGTTAGTTTTAGGGTTAGGGTATGGGTTAGGGTTACGGTTAAGGTTAGGGTTAGTGTAGGGTATGGGTTAGGGTTAGGTTACGGGTAATGGTTATGGTTAGGGTAGGGTTAGGTTTAGGTTTAAGGTGCGGTTTAGGCTTAGCGTTAAGGTTAGGGTTAGCACTAGGGTATGGGTTAGGGTTTATGTTAAGTTTTGGGTACGGGTTAGGGTTAGGGTTAGGGTACGGGATCGGGTTGGATACGGGTTAGGTCAAGGGTTAGGGTTAGTTTTAGGGTACGGTTTATGGTTAGGGTTAGGTTTAGGGGTAGGGTTAGGGTATGGGTTAGGTTAGGGTACGGGTTAAGGTTAGGGTTACGGTAAGGGTTAGGGTTACTGTTAGGGAACGAGTTAGGGTTAGGGTTACGTTTAGGGTACGGTTTATGGTTAGTGTTAGTGTCAGGGTTATGGTTATGGTACGAGTTAGGGTAGGGTTAGGGTACGGGTTAGGGTTAGGGTTAGAGTACGGTTAGGGTTAGGGTTAGGGTTAGAGTACGGGTTAGGGTTAGTGTTAGGGTTAGGGAAAGGGTTAGGGTTAGGGTACGGGTTAGAGTTAGGGTTAGGGTTAGGGTTAGGATACGGGTTAGGGTTAGGGTTAGGGTACGGGCTAGGGTTAGCGTACGGGTTAAAATTAGGTTTAGGGTTAGGTTTAGGTTACGGGTTAGGGTTAGGGTACGGGTTAGGGTTAGGTTTAGGTGAGGGTTAGAGTTAGGGTTAGGGTTAGAGTACGGGTTTGGGTTACTGTTAGGGTATGGTTTAGGTTTACCATTTGGGTACGGGTTAGGGTAAGGTTTATGTTTAGGGTTAGGGGTTATGGGTAGGGTTAAGGTTAGGCTATGGGTAGGGTTTGGGCACGGGTTAGGGTTATGGTTCGGGTTAGGGTTAGTGTATGTGTTAGAGTTAGGGTTAGGGTTAGGATTAGGGTACGGTTTAGGGTTAGGGTTGTGGTTAGGGTACGGGATAGTTTTAGGGTTAGGGTACGTGTCAGGGTAACGGTTAAAGTTAGGGTTAGGTTTAGGGTATGAGTGAGTGTTAGGGTACGGATTAGTGTTAAAGTTAGGGTTCGGGTTCGGGTTAGTGTACGGGTAGGGTTAGGTTTAGGGTTAAGGTTAGAGTTAGGGTATGGTTTAGGGTTAGGTTTAGGGTCAGTGTTAGCTTTAGGGATAGGGTTGTGGTACGGGTTAGGGTTAGGGTTGGGGTTAGGGTTCGGGTTAGTTTTAGGGTTAGGGTACGGGTTAGGGTTATGGTTAAGGTTAGGGTTAGTGTAGGGTATGGGTTAGGTTTAGGGTACGGGTAAGGGTTATGCTTAGGGTTAGGGTTAGGTTTAGGTTTAGGGTGCGGTTTAGGCTTAGGTTTAGGGTTAGGGTTAGCACTAGGGTATGGGTTAGGGTTTATGTTAATTTTTGGGTACAGGTTAGGGTTAGGGTTAGGGTACGGGATAGGGTTGGCTACGGGTTAGGTCAAGGGTATGGGTTAGTTTTAGGGTACGGTTTATGGTTAGGGTTAGGTTTAGGGTTAGGGTTAGGGTATGGGTTAGTTTTAGGGTACGGGTTAGGGTTAGGGTTACGGTAAGGGTTAGGGTTAGTGTTAGGGAACGAGTTATGGTTAGGGTTACGTTTAGGGTACGGTTTATGGTTAGTGTTAGGGTCAGGGTTATGGTTAGGGTACGAGTTAGGGTTAGGGTTAGTGTACGGGTTAGGGTTAGGTTTAGAGCACGGTTAGGGTTAGGGTTAGGGTTAGGGTTAGAGTACGGGTTAGGGTTAGTGTTAGGGTTAGGGAAAGGGTTAGGGTTAGGGGACGGGTTAGAGTTAGGGTTAGGGTTAGTGTTAGGATATGGGTTAGGGTTAGGTTTAGGGTACGGGCTAGGGTTAGCGTACGGGTTAAAATTAAGTTTAGGGTTAGTTTTAGGTTACGGGTTAGGGTTAGGGTACGGGTTAGGGTTAGGTTTAGGTGAGGGTTAGGTTTAGGATTAGGGTTAGGGTAAGGGTTAGTTTTAGGGTTAGGGTACGTTTCAGGGTTACGGTTAAGGTTAGGGTTAGGGTTAGGGTATGGGTTAGTGTCAGGGTACGGGTAAGGGTTTTGGTTAAGGTTAGGGTTAGGTTTAGGTTTAGGGTGTGGTTCAGGGTTAGGGTTAGGTTAGCGCTAGTCTATGGGTTAGGGTCAAGGTTAGGGTTTTGGTACGGGTTAGGGTTAGGGTTAGGTTACGGGATAGGCTTGGGTACGGGTTAGGTCAAGGGTTACGGTTAGGTTTAGGGTACGGTTTAGGGTTAGGGTTAGCGCCAGGGTTAGGGTTAGGGTTACGATACGCTTTAGGGTTACTGTACGGGTTAGGTTTATGGTTATGGTTAGGGTTAGCGTTATAGTACGGGTTAGGGTTAGAGTTAGGGTTAGGTTTAGGGTTAGAGTACGGTTTAGGGTTAGTGTTAGGGTTAGGTTTAGTGTTAGGGTTATGGTTAGAGTACGGGTTAGGGTTAGTGTTAGTGTTAGGGTTAAGTTTAGGTTTAGTGTACGAATAGGGTCAGGGTTAGGGATAGGATTAGGGTACGGGTTAGGGTTAGGTTTAGGATACGGAATAGGATTAGCGTACGGGTTAAGTTTAGGGTTAGGGTTAGGTTTAGGTTACGGGTTAGGGTTAGGGTTAGGGTTAGGTTTTGGTTTAGGGTTAGGTTTAGGGTCAGGGTTAGGGTTAGGGAGAGGGTTATGGTACGGGTTAGGGTTAGGTTTGGGGTTAGGGTACAGGTTAGGTTTAGGGTTAGGTTACGGGTCAGGATTACGTTTAAGGTTAGGGTTAGGTTTAGGGTTTGGGTTAGGGTATGGGTTAGGTTTCGGGTACGGGTTAGTGTTAGGTTTAGGGTCAGGGTTAGGGTTAGGGTTAGGGTACGGGTTAGTTTTAGGGTTGGGGTACGGGTCAGGTTTACTGTTAAGGTTAGGGTTAGGGTTAGGGTATGGGTTAGTGTTAGGGTACGGGTAAGGGTTATGGTTAGGGTTAGGGTTAGGTTTAGGTTTAGGGTGCGGTTTAGGGTTAGGGTTAGGGTTAGTGCTAGGCTATGGGTTAGGGTTATGGTTAGGGTTTTGGTACGGGTTAGGGTTAGGTTTAGGTTACAGGATAGGGTTTGGTACGGGTTAGGTCAAAGGTTACGTTTAGGTTTAGCGTACGGTTTAGGGTTAGGGTTAGCGTCAGGGTTAGGGTTAGGTTTAGGGTACGAGTTAGGGTTAGGTTTAGGTTTAGGGTACGGTTTAGGGTTAGGGTTAGGGTTAGGGTACGGGTTAGGGTACAGGTTAGGGTTAGGGTTAGAGTACGGGGTAGGCTTAGTGTTAGGGTTAGGGTTAAAGTACGGGTTAGGCTTAGGGTTAGGTTTAGGGTTAGGATACGGGTTAGGGTTAGGTTTAGGGTACGGGATAGTGTTAGCGTACGGGTTAAGTTTAGGGTTAGGGTTAGGTTTAGGTTACGGGTTAGGGTTAGGGTACGGGTTAGGGTTAGGGTTAGTGTAAAAGTTAGGGTTAGGTTTAGGGATAGATTACTGTTTAGGGTAGTGTTAGGTTAGGGTTATGGTTAATGTATGGATAGGGTTAGAGTTAGGGTTAGGGTTAGATTACGGGATAGGGTTAGGTTTATGGTACGGGATAGGGTTAGTGTACGGGTTAGGGTTAGGTTTAGGTGCGGGTTAGGGTTAGGGTATGGGTTATGGTTAGGTATAGGGTCATGGTTAGGGTTAGGGATAGGGTTATGGTACTGGTTGGTGTTAGGTTTGGGGTTAGGGTACGGGTTAGTTATAGGGTTAGGGTACGGGTTAGGATTATGGTTAGGGTTAGGGTTAGGTTTAGGTTTAGGGTGCGTCTTAGGCTTAGAGTTAGGGTTTGGGTTAGCCCTAGGGTATGGGTTAGGGTTAGTGTTAGGGTTTGGGTACGGGTTAGGTTTAGGGTTAGGTTACGGGATAGGGTTGGGTACGTGTTTGGTCAAGGGTTAGGATAAGGTTTAGGGTACGGGTTAGGGTTAGGGTAGGATTAGTTTTAGGTTTAGGGTATGGGTTAGGCTTAGGGTTCGGGTAAGAGTTAGGGTTAGGTTCAGTGTTAGCTTTAGGGTTAGGGTTAGGGTTAGGGTACGGGTTAGGGTTAGGTTTAGGGTCAGGGTTAG
Organism: Urocyon cinereoargenteus; assembly: GCA_032313775.1. Lineage (NCBI taxonomy): Eukaryota > Metazoa > Chordata > Mammalia > Carnivora > Canidae > Urocyon > Urocyon cinereoargenteus. The sequence goes on from JAVLSZ010000026.1 coordinate 217,987, forward strand.
TGTTAGGGTTAGGGTATGAGTTAGGGTTAGGGTTAGGGTACGGGTTAGGTTTAGGGTTATTGTACGGGTTAGGGTTACAGTACGGGTTAGGGTTAGGGTGAGGGTTAGGGTTAGGTTTAGAGTACGGTTAGGGTTAAGTTTAGGGTTAGAGTTAGGGTTAGAGTACGGGTTAGGGTTAGTGTTAGGGTAAGGGTTAGGGTTAGAGTTAGGGTACAGTTTAGGGTTAGGTTTAGGGTGAGGGTTAGAGTACGGTTAGGGTTAGTGTTAGGGTTAGAGTTTTGGTTAAAGTACGGGTTACGATTAGGGTTAGGTTTAGGGTTAGGATACGGGTTATGGTTAGGTTTAGGGTACGGGATACGGTTAGCGTACGGGTTAATTTTAAGGGTAGGTTTAGGTTTAGGTTACGGGTTAGGGTTAGCGTATGGGTTAGAGTTAGGTTTAGGGTGCGTGTTTGGATTAGGTTTAGGGTTAGTGTAGGGTTAGGGTTAGGTTTAGGGTCAGGGTTAGGATTAGGGTTAGTGTTAGGGTATGTGTTAGGGTTAGGTTTGGGGTTGGGTACAGGTTAGTTTTAGGGTTAGGGTACGGGTTAGGGTTAAGTTTAAGGTTTGTGTTAGGGTTAAGGTATGGGTTAGTGTTAGGTTACGGTTAATGGTTATGTTTTGGGTTAGGGTTAGGGTTAAGTTTAGGGTGCGTTTTAGGGTTAGGGTTAGGGTTAGAGTACGGGTTTGCGTTAGTGTTAGGGTACCGGTTAGGTTTTCCGTTTGGAACGGGTTAGGTTAAGGGTTAGAGTTAGGTTTAGGGTTAGGTGTTAGGGTTAGAGTTAGGGTTAGGGTACGGGTAGGGTTAGGGTACGGGTTAGGGTTAGGTTTAGGGTTTGGGTTAGGGTTAGTGTACGGGTTAGGGTTAGGTTAGGGTTAGGGTTAGGGTTAGTGTTAGGGTTACGGTATGGGTTAGGGTTAAGGTTACGGTACGGGATAGGGTTAGTGTACGTGTTAGGTCTAGGGTTAGTGTTAGGTTTAGTGTGCGGGTTAGGGTTAGGGTTAGGGTTAGGGTACGTGTTAGGGATAGGCTACGGGTTAGGGTTAGGTTTAGGGTTAGGGTTAGGGTTAGGGTTAGGGTTAAAGTACGGGGTAGGGTTAGTGTTAGGTTTAGGGTTAGGGTTAATGTACGGGTTAGGCTTAGAGTTAGCTTTAGGGTTAGGATATGGGTTAGGGTTAGGTTCAGGTACGGGATAGGGTCAGCCTACGGGTTAAGTTTAGGGTTAGAGTTAGGTTTAGGTTACAGGTTAGGGTTAGGGAACGGGTTAGGGTTAGGTTTATGGTTAGGGTTAGAGTTAGGGTTAGAGTACGGTGTAGGGTTAGTGTTAGGGTTAGTGTTAGGGTTAATGTACGGGTTAGGCTTAGGGTTAGATTTAGGGTTAGGATACGGTTTAGTGTTAGGTTCAGGGTACGGGATAGGGTTAGCGTACGGGTTAGCTTTAGGATTAGTGTTAGGTTTAGGTTATGGGTTAGGGTTAGGGTACGGGTTAGGGTTAGGTTTAGGGTCAGGGTTAGGGTTAGGGTTACTGTTAGAGTACGGGTTAGGTTTAGGGTTGGGGTTAGGGTACGGGTTACTTTTAGGGTTAGGGTACAGTTTAGGGTTATGGTTAAGGTTAGGGTTAGGTTTAGGGTATGGGTTAGTTTTAGGTTATGGTTAAGAGTTATGGTTTGTGTTAGGGTTAGGGTTAAGTTTAAGGTGCGGGTTAGGGTTAGGGTTACTGTTAGAGTACGGGTTAGGTTTAGGGTTGGGGTTAGGGTACGGGTTACTTTTAGGGTTAGGGTACAGTTTAGGGTTATGGTTAAGGTTAGGGTTAGGTTTAGGGTATGGGTTAGTTTTAGGTTATGGTTAAGGGTTATGGTTTGTGTTAGGGTTAGGGTTAAGTTTAAGGTGCGGGTTAGGGTTAGGGTTAGGGTTAGAGTACGGGTTTGGTTTAGTGTTAGGGTACGGGTTAGGTTTTCCGTTTGGGTACGTGTTAGGGTAAGGGTTAGGGTTAGGTTTGTGTTTGGGTTAGTGTACAGATTAGGGTTAGGGTTAATGTTAGGGTTAGGGTTAGTGTTAGGGTTACGGTACGGGTTAGGGTTAAGGTTTCGGTATGGGATAGGTTTAGTTTTCGTGTTAGGTCTAGGGTTAGGGTTAGGTTTAGTTGCGGGTTACTGTTAGGGTTAGGGTTAGGGTGCGTGTTAGGGTTCGGGTTTGGGTACGGGTATGGGTTACGTTTAGGTTTAGGGTACGGGTTAGGTTTAGGGTTAGGGTAGTGTTAGTGTTAGGGTACGGGTTAGGGTTAGAGTACGGGTTAGGATTAGTGTTAGGGTTAGGGTTAGGGTTAGTGTACGGATAGGTTTAGAGTTAGGGTTAGGGTTAGGGTATGGGTTAGGGTTAGGTTTAGGGTACGGGATAGGGTTAGTGTATGCGTAAAGTTTAGGGTAAGGATTAGGTTTAGGTTATGGGTTAGGGATAGGGTACGGGTTAGGGTTAGGTTTAGGTGCGGGTTATGGTTAGGGTACGGGTTCTGATTAGGTTTAGGGTCAGGGTTAGGGTTAGGGATAGGGTTATGGTATGGGTTAGGGTTAGGGTTAGGGCACGGTTTAGTTTTAGGGTTATGGTACGTGTTAGGGTAACGGTTAAGGTTAGGGTTAGTGTTAGGGTATGGGTTAAGGTTAGGGTACGGGTTAGGGTTATGGTTAGGGTTAGGGTTAGGTTTAGGTTTAGGGTTCGGGTTAGGCTTAGAGTTAGGGTTTGGGTTAGCCCTAGGTTATGTGTTAGGGTTACTGTTAGGGTTTGGGTACGGGTTAGGGTGTGGTTTAGGGTACAGGTTAGGGTTAGGGATAGGGTTATGGTTAATGTGGGTTAGACTTAGGGTTAGATTTAGGGTTAGGATACAGTTTAGGGTTAGGTTCAGGGTACGGGATAGGGTTAGCGTAAGGATTAACTTTAGGGTTAGGGTTAGGTTTAGGTTACGGTTTAGGGTTTGGGTACGTGTTAGGGTTAGGTTTAGGGTCCGATTTAGTTTTAGGGTTAGGGTTAGTGTAAGTGTTAGGGTTAGGTTTAGGGTCAGGGTTAGGGTTAGGGTTAGTGTTAGAGTAGGGGTTAGGGTTAGGGTTTGGGTTAGCGTACGGGTTAATTTTAGAGTTAGGGTACAGGTTAGGGTTATGGTTAAGGGTTAGGGTTAGGGTTAGTTTACGGATTAGGGTTAGGTTTATTTTTTTATTTTTTATTTTTTATTTTTTTTTAAATTTTTATTTATTTACGATAGTCACACAGAGAGAGAGCTAGAGAGAGAGGCAGAGACATAGGCAGAGGGAGAAACAGGCTCCATGCACTGGGAGCCCGACGTGGGATTCTATCCCGGGTCTCCAGGATCGTGCCCTGGGCCGAAAGCAGGCACTAAACTGCTGAGGCACCCAGGGATCCCTAGGGTTAGGTTTAGGGTCAGGGTTAGAGTTAGGGTTAGTGTTAGGGTATGGGTTAGGGTTAAAGTTGCGGTTAGGGTACAGGTTAGTTTTAGGGTTAGGGTATGGGTTAGGGTTATGGTTAAAGTAAGGGATAAGGTTAGGGTGTGGGTTAGGGTTAGGGTACGGTTAAGGGTTATGGTTATGGTTAAGGTTAGGGTTAAGTTTAGGGTGCGGTTTAGGGTTAGGGTTAGGGTTAGGGTTAGAATACGGGTTTGGGTTAGTGTTATGGTACGGGTTAGGTTTACCGTTTGGGTACGGGTTAGGTTAAGGGTTAGGGATAGCATTAGGGTTAGGGGTTAGGGTAGAGTTAGGGTTAGGCTACGGGATAGGGTTAGAGTACGGTTTAGGGTTAGGGTTAGGGTTAGGGATAGGGTTAGGGTTATAGTACGGGTTAGGGTTGGAGTTAGGGTTAGGTTTAAGGTTAGAATACAGGTTAGGGTTAGTGTTAGGGATAGCGTTAGTGTTAGGGTACGGGTTAGGGTTAGAGTTCGGGTTAGGCTTAGGTTTAGGTTCAGGGTTAGGTTTAGAGTATGGTTTAGTGTTAGGGTTAGGGTATGGCTTAGGCTTAGGGTACAGTTTAGGGTTAGGGTATGGGTCAGTGTTATGGTTAAGGTTAGGGTTATGGTTAGGTTATGAGTTAGGGTTAGGGTACGGGTAAGGGTTATGGTTAGGGTTAGGGTTAGGTTTAGGTTTTGGGTGCGAATTAGGGTTAGGGTTACGGTTAGCGCTAGGGTATTGGTTAGGGTTACTGTTAGGGTTTGGGTACGGGTTAGGGATAGGTTTAGGTTACGGAATAGGTTTGGGTACGGGTTAGGTCAAGGGAGAGGGTTAGGTTTAGGGTACAGGTTAGGTTTAGAGATGGTTTAGTGTTAGGGTTAGGGTATGGGTTAGGCTTAGGGTACAGTTTAGGGTTAGGGTCAGTGTCAGGGTTAGGGTTAGGGTTAGGGTACGGGTTAGGTTTACTGTACGGTTTAGGGTTAGGTTTAGGTTAGGGTTAAGGTTAGGGTTATAGTCCGGGTTAGGGTTAGGTTTAGGGTAAGAGTATGGGTTAGGGTTAGGGTTAGTGTTAGGGTTAGGGTTAGTGTTAGTGTACGGATAGGGTTCAGGGTTAGGGTATGGGTTAGGGTTAGATTTAGGGTACGAGGTAGGGTTAGCGTACGGGTTAAGTTTAGGGTTAGGGTTATGTTTAGGTTATGGGTTAAGGTTAGGGTACTGGTTAGGGTTAAGTTTAGGTGCGGGTTAGGGTTAGGGTTAGCGTAAGGGTTAGGGTTATATTACGGGTTAGGGTTAGAGTTAGGGTTAGGTTTAGGTTAGAATACGGGTTAGGGTTAGTGTTAGGGTTAGGGTTAGTGTTAGGGTATGGGTTAGGGGTAAAGTTCGGGTTAGGGTTAGGTTTAGGGTTAGGTTTAGGGTTAGAGTATGGTTTAGGGTTAGTGTTAGGTTTAGGGTTAGGGTTAGGGTTTTTGTACGGGTAGGGTTAGGGTTAGGGTTAGGGTACGGGTTAGGGTTAGGTTTAGGGTACGGGATAGAGTTAGCGTACGGGATAAGTTTAGGTTTAGGGTTAGGTTTAGGTTACGGGTTAGGGTTAGTGTACGGGTTAGGGTTAGGTTTAGGGTACGGGATAGAGTTAGCGTACTGGTTAAGTTTAGGGTTAGGGTCAGGTTTAGGTTACGGGTTAGGGTTAGGGTATGGGTTAGGGTTAGGTATAGGTGAGGGTTATGGTTATGGTTAGGGTTAGGGTACGGGTTAGGGTTAGGGTTGGGGTTAGGGTACGGGTTAGTTTTAGGGTTAGGGTACGGGTCAGGTTTACGGTTAAGGTTAGGGTTAGGTTTAGGGTATGGGTTAGGGTAAGGATACGAGTAAGTGTTATGGTTAGGGTTAGGGTTAGGTTTAGGTTTAGGGTGCGGGTTAGGGTTCGGTTTAGGGTTAGGGCTAGTGCTAGGGTATGGGTTAGGGTTACTGTTAGGGTTTGGTTATGGGTTAGGGTTAGAGTTAGGTTACAGGATAGGGTTGGGTACGGGTTAGGTCAAGGGATAGGGTTAGGTTTAGGGTACGGGTTAGGGTTAGGGATGGTTTAGGTTTAGTTTTAGCGTATGGGTTAGGCTTAGGGAGCGGGTTAGGGTTAGGGTTAGTGTCTTGGTTAGTATTAGGGTTAGGGTTAGGGTACGGGTTAAGTTTACTGTACCGCTTAGTGTTAGGTTTAAGGTTAGGGTTAGTGTTAGGGTTATAGTCCGGATTAGGGTTAGGTTTCGGGTTAGATTACGGGTTAGGGTTAGTGTTAGTGTTAGTGTTAGGGTTAGGGTTAGTGTACGGATAGGTTTAGGGTTAGGGATAGGGTTAGGGTTAGAGTACGGTTTAGGGTTAGTTTTAGGTTTAGGTTTAGGGTAGGGTTAGTGTACGGATAGGGTTAGGGTGAGGGTTAGGGTTAGGGTACGGGATAGGTTTAGCGTACAGGTTAAGTTTAGGGTACGGTTTAGGTTTAGGTTACGGGTTAGGGTTAGGGTACGGTTTAGGGTTAGAGTTGGGGTTAGGGTACAGGTTAGTTTTAGGGCTAGGATACGGGTCAGGGTTACGGTTAAGGTTAGGGTTAGGGTTAGGGTATGGGTTTGGGTTAGGGTACGGGTAAGGTTTGTGTTTAGGTTTCGGGTTAGGTTTAGGTTTAGGGTGCGGGTTAGGGTTTGGGTTAGGGTTATTGTCCGGGTAAGGTTAAGTTTAGGGTTAGAGTACGGGTTAGGGTTAGTGTTAGTGTTAGGGTTAGGGTTAGGGTTAGTGTACGGATAGGGTTAGGGTTAGGGTTAGGGTACGGGTACGGGTTAGGGTTAGGGTTATAGTCCGGGTTAAGGTTAAGTTTAGGGTTAGAGTACGGGTTAGGGTTAGTGTTAGGGTTAGGGTCAGGGTTAGTGTACGGATAGGGTTAGGGTTAGGGTTAGGTACGGGTTAGGGTTAGGTTTAGGGTACGAGATAGGGATAGCGTACGGGTTAAGTTTTGGGTTAGGGTTAGGTTTAGGTTATGGTTTAGGTTTAGGGTACGGTTTAGGGTTAGGTTTAGGTGCTGGTTAGGGTAAGGGTTAGGTTTAGGGTTAGGGTTAGGGTTATAGTACGGGTTAGGGTTAGAGTTAGTTTTAGGTTTAGGGTTAGAGTACGGGTTAGAGTTAGTGTTAGGGTTATGGTTAGTGTTAGGGTACGGGTTAGGGTTAGAGTTTGGGTTAGGGTTAGGTTTAAGGTGAGGGTTAGGGTAAGAGTACGGTTTAAGGTTTGTGTTAGGTTTAGGGTTAGGGTTACGGTTAGTGTACGGATAGGGTTAGGGGTAGGGTTAGGGTTAGGATACGGGTTAAGTTTAGGTTTAGGGAACGGGATAGGGTTAGCATACGGGTGAAGTTTAGGGTTTGGGTTAGGTTTAGGTTACGGGTTACGGTTAGGGTACGGGTTAGGGTTAGGTATAGGTGAGGGTTAGGTTTAGGGTTAGGTTATGAGTAAGGGTTAGGGTACGGGTAAGGATTATTGTTAGGGTTAGGCTTAGGTTTAAGTTTAGGGTGCAGTTTAGGGTTAGGCTTAGGATTAGGCTTAGCACTAGGGTATGGGTTAGGGTGACAGTTAGGGTTTGGTTACGGGTTAGGGTTAAGTTTAGGTTACGGGATAGTGTTGGGTACGGGTTAGGTCAAGGGATAGGGTTAGGTTTAGGGTACAGGTTAGAGTTAGGAATGGTTTAGGGTTAGGGTTAGGGTATCTATTAGGCTTAGGGTACGGGTTAGGGTTAGGGTTAGGGTCAGGGTTAGTGTTAGTGTTAGGGTTAGGGTTAGGGTACGGTTTAGGTTTACTGTACGGGTTAGTGTTAGGTTAGGGTTAGAGTTATATTCCGGTTTAGGGTTAGGTTTAGGGTTAGAGTACAGGTTAGGGTTAGTGTTTGGGTGAGGGTTAGTGTTAGGGCACGGGTTAGGGTTAGAGTACGGTTTAGGGTTAGGTTTAGGGTTAGTGTTAGGGTTAGAGTACGGGTTAGGGTTAGTGTTAGTGTTAGGTTTAGGGTTAGGGTTAGTGTACGGATAGGGTTAGGGTTAGGGTTAGGGTACGGGTTAGGGTTAGGTTTAGGGTACGAGATAGGATTAGCGAACGATTTAAGTTTAGGGTTAGGGTTAGGTTTAGGTTATGGGTTAGGGTTAGGGTATGGGTTAGGGTTATGTTTAGGTGCGGGTTAGGGTTAGGGTTAAGGTTAGGATACGGGTAAAGGTTAGCTTTAGGTCATGGTTAGTGTTAGAGATAGGGTTATGGTACGGGTTAGGGTTAGGGATGGGGTTAGGGTACGGGTTAGTTTTAGGGTTAGGGTACGGGTCAGGGTTATGGTTAAGGTTAGGTTTAGGGTTAGGGTATGGTTTAGGGTTAGGGTACGGCTAGGGTTTTGGTTAGGGTTAGGGTTAGTGTTAAGTTTAGTGCAAGTGTTTGGGTTAAGGTTACTGTTAGGGTGTGGGTATGGGTTAGGGTTAGGGTGAGGTTACAGAATAGGGTTGGGTAGAGGTTAGGTCAAGGGTTAAGGTTAGGTTTAGGGTACGGGTTAGGGTATGGGTTAGGCTTTGTGTATGGGTTAGGTTTAGGGTTTGGTCAGGGTTATGGTTAGCATTAGGGTACGAGTTAGGGTTAGGGTTAGGTTTAGGGTACGGTTTAGGGTTAGGGTTAAGGTACGGGTTAGGTTTAGGGTACGGGTTACGGTTAGGGTTGGGTCAGAGTTAGGTTTACTGTTAGGGTTAGGTTACGGTTTAGGTTTAGGGTTAGGTTTAGGGTTAAAGTACGGGGTAGGGTTAGTGTTAGGGTTAGGGTAAATGTACGGGTTAGGTTTAGGGTTAGGTTTAGGGTTAGGATACAGTTAGGGTTAGGTTCAGGTTACGCGATAGGTTTAGCGTACATGTTAAGTTTAGGATTAGGGTTAGGTTTAGGTTACGGGTTAGGGTTAGGGTACGGGTTAGGGTTAGGTTTAGGGTGCGGGTTAAGGTTAGTGTTAGGGCTAGTGTAAGGGTTAGCGTTAGGTTTAGGGTCAGGGTTAGGGTTAGGGTTAAGTTTAGGGTGCGGGTTAGGGTTAGGGTTAGTGTTAGGTTTAGGGTTAGAGTAAGGGTTTGGGTTAGTGTTAGGGTACAGGTTAGGTTTACCGTTTGGGTACGGGTTAGAGTTAGGGTTAGGGTTAGGTTTAGGGTTAGGGGTTAGGGTTAGAGTTTGGGTTAGGCTACGTGTAGGGTTAGGGTACGGGTTAGGGTTAGGGTTAGGTTTCGGGTTAGTGTTAGTGTACGGTTTAGGGATAGGGTTAGAGTTAGGGTTAGTGTTAGGGTTATGGTATGGGTTAGGGTTAAGGTTACGGTACGGGATAGGGTTAGTGTACGTGTTAGGTCTAGGGTTAGGGTTAGGTTTAGTGTGCGGGTTAGGGTTAGGGTTAGGGTTTGGGTACGGGTTAGAGTTACGTTTAGGGTTAGGGTACAGGTTAGGTTTAGGGTTAGTGTAAGTGTTAGTGTTAGGGTACGGGTTAGGGTTACAGTACGGGTTAGGGTTAGGTTTAGGATTAGGGTTATGTTTAGAGCACGGGTTAGGGTTAGTGTTAGGGTTAGGGTTAGGGTTAGTGTATGGATAGGGTTAGGGTTAGGGTAAGTGTACGGATTAGGGTTAGGTTTAGGGTACGGGATAGGGTTAGTGTACGGGGTAAGTTTAGGTTTAGGGTTAGGTTTAGTTACGGGTTAGTTTTAGGGTACGGGTTAGGGTTAGGTTTAGGTGCGGGTTAGGGTTAGGGTACGGTTTAGGGTTAGGTTTAGGGTCAGGGTTAGGGTTAGGGAGAGGGTTATGGTATGGGTTAGGGTTAGGGTTGGGGTTGGGTATGGGTTAGTTTTAGTTTTAGGGTACGGTTTAGGGTAACGGTTAAGGTTAGGGTTACTGTTAGGGTATGGATTAGGGTTAGGGTAGGGTAAGGGTTATGGTTAGGGTTAGGGTTACGTTTAGGTTGAGGGTGCGGGTTAGGCTTCAGGTTAGGGTTAGAGTTAGCGCTAGGGTATGGGTTAGGGTTACTTTAGGGTTTGGGTACGGGTTAGGGTTAGGTTTAGGGTACGAGATAGGGTTGGGTACGGGTTAGGTCAAGGGTTAGGGTTAGCTTTAGGGTACGGGTTAGGGTTAGGGTTAGGTTTAGGTTTAAGTTTAGGGTATGGGTTAGGTTTAGGGTACGGGTTTGGGTTAGGGTTAGGGTTAGGGTCAGGGTTAGAGTTAGGGTTAGGGTATGAGTTAGGGTTAGGGTTAAGTTTAGGGTACGGGTTAGGGTTAGGGTTAGGTTTAGGGTACGGGTTAGGTTTAGGGTACGGTTAGGGTTAGGGTCAGGGTTAAGGTTAGGGTACGAGTTAGGGTTACGGTTAGGGTACGGGTTAGAGTTAGGGTTATGTTACGCGTTAGTGTTACAGTACGGGTTAGGGTTAGGGTGAGGGTTAGGGTTAGGTTTAGAGTACGGTTATGGTTAGGGTTAGGTTTAGGGTAGGGTTAGCGTATGGGTTAAGTTAGGGTATGGGTTATGGTTAGGGTTAGGGTCAGGGTTAGGGTTAGGGTTAGGGTTAGGGTACGAGTTAGGGTTAGGGTTAGGTTGAGGGTATGGGTTAGATTTAGGGTTAGGGTACGGTTTAGGTTTAGGTTATGGTTTAGGGTTAGTCTAAGTTCAGGGTTAGGGTTAGGGTTCGAGTTAGGGTTAGGGTTAGGGTACGTTTCAGGGTTAGGGTTATGTTACGGGTTAGTGTTACAGTACAGGTTAGGGTTAGGGTGAGGGTTAGGGTTTGGGTTAGAGTACGGTTAGGGTTAGGGTTAGGGTTAGCGTTAGTGTTGGAGTACGGGTTAGGGTTATTTTTAGGTATAGGGAAAAGTTTAGGGTTAGGGTTAGGGTACGGTTTAGGGTTAGGCTTAGGGTTATGGTTACAGTGCGGGGTAGGGTTTGTGTTAGGGTTAGGGTTAGGGTTAATGTATGGGTTAGGCTTAGGGTTAGGTTTAGGGTTAGGTTACGGGTTGGGGTTAGGTTTAGGGTACGGGATACGTTAACGTACGTGTTACATTTAGGGATAGGTTTAGGTTTAGGTTACGGTTTAGAGTTAGGGTACGGGTTAGGGTTAGGTTTATGTTGCCGGTTAGGGTTAGGGTTAGTGTTAGGTTATTGGTTAGGGTTAGGGTTGGGGTTAGGGTACGGGTTATTTTCAGGGTTAGGGTACGTGTCAGGATTACGGTTAAAGTTAGGGTTAGGGTTAGGGTGTGGGTTAGGGTTAGGGTACAGTTAAGCGTTATGTTTAGGGTTAGGGTTAGGGTTAAGTTGAGGGTGCGGTTTAGGGTTAGGGTGTGGGTTAGGGTAAGGGTAGGTTTAAGGGTTATGGTTAGGGTTAGGGTTAGGGTTAAGTTTAGGGTGGGGTTTAGGTTAGGGTTAGGGTTAGAGTACGGGTTTGGGTTAGTGTTAGGGTACGGGTTAGATATACCGTTTGGGTACGGGTTAAGGTAAGGGTTAGGGTTAGGGTTAGGGGTTATGGTTAGAGTTAGGGTTAGGCTACGGGATAGTGTTAGAGTACGGGTTAGGGTTAGGGTTGGGGTTAGGGTACGGGTTAGTTTTTGGGTAGGGTACGGGTCAGGGTTACTGTTAAGGTTAGGGTTAGGGTTAGGGTATGGGTTAGGCTTAGGTTACGGTTAAGGGTTATGGTTTGGGTTAGGGTTAGGGTTAAGTTTAGGGTGTGGGTTAGGGTTAAGGTTAGGGTTAGAGTACGGGTTTCCGTTAGTGTTAGGGTACAGGTTAGGTTTACCATTTGGGTATGGGTTAAGGTAAGGGTTAGAGTTAGGGTTAGAGTTAGAGTTAGGGTTAGGCTACGGGTAGGGTTAGGGTACGGGTTAGGTTTAGGTTTAGGGTTCGTGTTAGGGTTAGTGTACGGGTTAGGGTTAGAGTTAGGGTTAGGGCTAGGGTTAGGGTTAGTGTTACGGTTATGGTACAGGTTAGGGTTAAGGTTAGGGTACGGGATAGAGTTATTCTACGTGTTAGGTCCAGGGTTAGGGTTAGGTTTAGAGTGCGCGGTTAGGCTTAGGGTTAGGGTACGTGTTAGGTTTAGGGTTTGGGTACGGGTTAGCGTTATGTTTAGGTTAGGGTACAGGTTAGGTTTCGGGTTAGGGTTAAGGTACGGTTTAGGTTTAGGGAACCGTTTAGGGTTAGGTTTATGGTCAGGGTTAGGGTTAGGTTTAGGGGAAGGGTTAGGGTTAGGTTTAGGGTTAGGGTACGGGTAAGTGTTATGGTTAGGGTTAGGGTTAGTTTTAGGTTAGGGTGCGGGTTAGGGTCAGGGTTAGGGTTAGGGTACGAGTTAGGATTAGGGTTAGGTTTAGGGTACGGGTTTGGGATAGGGTTAGGGTTATGGTACAGGTTAGGTTTAAGGTACGGTTTAGGGTTAGGGTTAGGGTCAGGGTTAGTTAGGGTTAGGGTATGAGTTAGGGTTAGGGTTAGGTTTAGGGTACGGGTTAGGGTTAGTGTAAGGGTTAGGGTACGGGTTAGGTTTAGGGTACGGGTTAGTGTTAGGGTCAGGGTTAGGGTTAGGGTACGAGTTAGGGTTATGGTTAGGGTACGGGTTAGGGTTAGGGTTATGTTAGGGTTACAGTACGGGTTAGGGTTAGGGTGAGTGTTAGTGGTAGGGTTAGAGTACGTGTAGGGTTACAGTTAGGGTTAGGGTTAGGTTTAGGGTTAGAATACGGTTAGGGTTAGGGTCAGGGTTAGGGTTAGTGTACAAGTTAGGGTTAGGGTTAGGGTACCAATTAGGGTTAAGGTTATGTTACGGGTTAGGGTTACAGTACGGTTTAGTGTTAGGGTGAAGGTAAGGGTTAGGTTTAGAGTACGGTTAGGGTTAATGTTAGGGTTAGGGTTAGGGTACGGGTTAGGGATAGGTTTAGGGTCAGGGTTAGGGTTAGGGTTAGTGTTAGGGTATGAGTTAGGGTTAGGGTTGGGGTAGGGTACGGGTTAGTTTTAGGGTTAGGGTACGGGTTAGGGTTATGGTTAAATTTAGGGTTAGGGTTAGGGTGTGGGTTAGGGTTAGGGTACGGTTAAGGGTTATGGTTATTGTTAGGGTTAAGGTTAAGTTTAGGGTGCGATTTAGGGTTAGGTTTAGGTTTAGGATTAGGGTTAGAGTACGGGCTTGGGTTAGTGTTAGGGTACGGGTTAGGTTTACCGTTTGGGTACGAGTTAGGGTTAGGGGTAAGGTATGGGTTAGGGTTAGGGTTATGTTACGGGTTAGGGTTACAGTACAGGTTAGGGTTAGGGTGAGTGTTAGGGTTTGGGTTAGTGTTAGGTTTAGGGAAAGGGTTAGTTTTAGGGTTAGGGTACGGGTACGGGTACGGGTTAGGTTTAGGGTTAGGGTTAGGGTTAGGGTTAGAATACGGGGTAGGTTTAGTGTTAGGGTTAGGGTTAGGGTTAATGTACGGGTTAGGCTTAGGGTTAGGGTTAGGTTTAGGGGAAGGGTTAGGGTTAGGTTTAGGGTTAGGGTACGGGTAAGTGTTATGGTTAGGGTTAGGGTTAGTTTTAGGTTTAGGGTGCGAGTTAGGGTCAGGGTTAGGGTTAGGGTACGAGTTAGGATTAGGGTTAGGTTTAGGGTACGGGTTAGGGTTAGGGTTAGTGTTATTGTACGGGTTAGGTTTAAGGTACGGGTTAGGGTTAGGGTTCGGGTCAGGGTTAGGGTTAGGGTTAGGGTATGAGTTAGGGTTAGGGTTAGGTTTAGGGTATGGGTTAGGGTTAGTGTAAGGGTTAGGGTACGGGTTAGGTTTAGGGTACGGGTTAGGGTTAGGGTACGAGTTAGGGTTAGGTTTAGGTTACGGGTTAGGGTTAGGGTTATGTTACGGGTTAGGGTTACAGTACGGGTTAGGGTTAGGGTGAGTTTTAGTGTTAGGGTTAGAGTACGAGTAGGGTTAGGTTTAGTGTTAGGGTTAGCGTTAGAGTACGGAGTAAGGTTAGTGTTAGTGTTAGGGTTAGGGAAAGGGTTAGGGTTAGGTTTAGGGTATGGGTTAGTTTTAGGGTTAGGGTTAGGTTAGGGTTAGAGTACGGGGTAGGGTTAGTGTTAGGGTTAGGGTGAGGGTTAAAGTACGGGTTAGGCTTAGGGTTAGGTTTAGGGTTAGGTTACGGGTTAGGGTTAGGGTTAGTGTACGGAATAGGTTTAGCGGACGGGTTAAGTTTAGGGTTAGGTTTAGGTTTAGGTTACGGGTTAGGTTTAGGGTTAGGGTTAGTGTACGGTTTAGGGTTAGGTTTAGTGTCAGGGTTAGGGTACTTGTTAGTTTTAGGTTTAGGGTACGTGTTAGGTTTACGGTTAAAGGTAGGGTTATGTTAGGGTGTGGGTTAGGGTTAAGGTACGGTTAAGGGTTATGGTTAGGTTTAGGGTTAGGGTTATGTTTAGATTGCGGTTTAGGTTTAGGGTTAGGGTTAGGGTTAGAGTACGGCTGTGGGTTAGTGTTAGGGTACGGTTTAGGTTTACCATTTAGTAAGGGTTAGGGTAAGGGTTAGGGTTAGGTTTAGGCTTAGGGGTAGGGTTAGAGTTATGGTTAGGCTACGGGATAGGGTTAGAGTACGGGTTCGGGTAAGGTTAGGGTTAGGGCTAGGGTTATAATACTGGTTAGGGTTAGAGTTAGGGTTAGGTTTAGGGTGAGATACGGGTTAGGGTTAGTGTGAGGTTTAGGGTTAGTGTTAGGGTACGGGTTAGGGTTAGAGTACGGGTTAGGGTTAGGTTTAGGGTTAAGTTTAGTGTTAGAGTACGGGTTAGGGTTAGTGTTAGTGTTAGGGTTAGGGTTAGGGTTAGTTTACGGATCGGGTTCGGGTTAGGGTTAGGGTTAGGGTTCGGGTTAGGGTTAGGTTTAAGGTACGGGATAGGCTTAGGTTTAGGTGAGAGTTAGTGTTAGGGTTAGGGTTAGGGTTAGGTTTAGGGTTAGGGTATGGGCTAGGGTTAGGTTTAGGTCAGGGTTTGCGTTAGGGATAGGGTTATGGTACGGGTTATGGTTAGGGTTGGGGTTAGGGTACGGGTTAGTTTTAGGGTTAGGGTACGGGTCAGGGTTACAGTTAAGGTTAGGGTTAGTGTTAGGGTATGGGTTAGGGTTAGGGTTGGGGTTAGGATATGGGTTAGTTTTAGAGTTAGTGTACAGGTTATGGTTACTGTTAAAGTTAGGGTTAGGTTTAGGGTACGGGTTAGGGTTAGGTTTTGGGAACAGGATAGTGTTAGTGTACAGGTTAATTTTAGGGTTAGGGTTAGGTTTAGGTTACGGGTTAGGGTTAGGTTACTGGTTAGAATTAGGTTTAGTTGCGGGTTAGGGTCAGGGTTAGGGTTAGAAATAGGGTTATGGTACGGGTTAGAGTTAGGGTTGGGGTTAGGGTACAGGTTAGTTTTAGGGTTAGGGTACGGGTTAGGGTTACGGTTAAGGTTAGGGTTAGTGTAGGGTATGGGTTAGGGTTAGGGTACGGTTAAGGGTTATGTTTTGGGTTAGGGTTAGGGTTAAGTTTAGGGTGCGTGTTAGGGTTAGGGTTAGAGTACGGGTTTGGGTTAGTGTTAGGGTACGGGTTAGGTTTACCATTTGGGTATGGGTAGGGTTAGGGTACGGGTTAGGGTTAGGGTTAAGGTTCAGGTTAGGTTTAGTGTACGGGTTAGGGTTAGAATTATGGTTAGGGTTAGGTTTAGGGTTAGTGTGAGGGTTACGGTATGGGTTAGGGTTAAGGTTAGGGTTCGGGATAGAGTTAGACTACGTGTTAGGTCTAGGATTAGGGTTAGGTTTAGTGTGCGGGTTGGGTTAGGGTTAGGGTACGTGTTAGGTTTAGGGTTTGGGTACGGGTTAGCGTTATATTTATTTTTGGGTAATGGTTAGGTTTAGGGTTAGGGTTAAGTTACGGTTTAGGTTTAGGGAACGGGTTAGCGTTAGGTTTAGGGTCAGGGTTAGGGTTAGGTTTAGGATTAGATTTAAGGTTAGGGTTAGGTTACGGGTTATGGTTACTGTACGGGTTAGGGTTAGGGTTAGGGTTAGGTTTAGGATTATAGTACGGGTTAGGTTTTGAGTTAGGGTGAGGTATAGGTTTAGAGTATGGGTTAGGGTTAGTGTTATGATTAGGGTTAGTGTTAGGGTATGGTTAGGGTTAGAGTACGGGTTAGGGTTAGGTTTAGGGTTAGGGATAGGGTTAGAGTACGGGTAGGGTTAGTGTTAGTGTTAGGGTTAGGGTTAGTGTTCGGATAGGGTTAGGGTTAGAGTTAGGTTTATGGTATGGGTTAGGGTTAGTTTTAGGGTACGGGATAGGGTTAGTGTACGGGTTAAGTTTAGGGTTAGGGTTAGGTTTAGGTTACAGGTTAGGGTTAGGGTACGGGTTAGGGTTAGGTTTAGGTGCGTGTTAGGGTTAGGGTTAGGGTTACGGGTAGGTTTCGGTTTAGGGTCAGGGTTAGTGTTAGGCATAGGGTTATGGTAAGGGTTAGGGTTAGGGTTGGTGTTAGGGTACGGGTTAGTTTTAGGGTTAGGGTACGGGTCAGGTTTACGGTTAAGGTTAGGGTTAGGGTTAGGATATGGGTTAGGTTTAGGGTACGGTAAGGGTTATGGTTAGGGTCAGGGTTAGGTTTAGGTTAAGGGTGCGGTTTAGGGTTAGGGTTAGGGTTAGCGCTAGGGTATGGGTTAGGGTTACTGTTAGCCTTTGGGTACGGGTTAGGGTTAGGGTTAGAGTACGGGATAATTTTGGATACAGATTAGGTCAAGGGTTAGGGTTAGGTTTAGGGTTATGGTACGGGTTAGGATTACAGTACGGGTTAGTGTTAGGGAGAGGGTAGGGTTAGGGTTAGAGTACGGTTAGGGTTAGGGTTACAGTTAGGGTTAGAGTACGGGTTAGTGTTAGTGTTAGGGTTATGTTTAGGGTTAGGGTTAGGGTTAGAGTACGGGTTAGGGTTATTGTTAGTGTTACTGTTAGGGTTAGGGTTAGGGTACGGATAGGGTTAGGGTTAGGGTTAGGGTACGGGTTAGGGTTAGATTTAGGGTACGAGATAGGGTTAGCGTACGGGTTAAGTTTAGGGTTAAGGTTATGTTTAGGTTACGGGTTAGGGTTAGGTTACTGGTTAGGGTTAAGTTTAGGTGCGGGTTAGGTTTAGGGTTAGCGTTAGGGTTAGGGTTATAGTACGGGTTAGGGTTAGAGTAGGGTTAGTTTTAGGGTTAGAGTACGGTTTAGGGTTAGTGTTATGGTTAGGGTTAGTGTTAGGGTACGGGTTAGGTTTAGAGTTCGGGTTAGGGTTAGGTTTAGGGTTAGGTTTAGGGTTAGAGTATGGTTTAGGGTTAGTGTTAGGTTTAGGGTTAGGGTTAGGGTTAGTGTACGGATAGGGTTAGGGTTAGGGTTAGGGTACGGGTTAGGGATAGGGTACGGGTTAGGGTTAGGTATAGGTGAGGGTTAGGGTTAGGGTTAGGGTATGGGTTAGGGTGAGGGTTGGGGTTAGGGTACGGGTTATTTTAAGGTTAGGGTACGGGTCAGAGTTACGGTTAACTTTAGGGTTAGTTTTAGGGTATGAGTTAGTGTTAGGGTATGGGTAAGGGTTATGGTTAGGGTTAGGGTTAGGTTTAGGTTTAGAGTGCGGGTAGGGTTAGGTTTAGGGTTAGGGTTAGCGCTTGGGTATGTGTTAGGGTTACTATTAGGGTTTGGGTACCGGTTAGGGTTAGGGTTAGGTTACGGGATAGGGTTGGGTATGGGTTAGGTCATGGGATTGGGTTAGATTTAGTTTACGGGTTAGGGTTAGGGATGGTTTAGGGTTAGGGTTAGGGTACGGGTTAGGGTTAGGTTTAGGGTACGAGATAGGGTTAGCGTACGGGTTAAGTTTAGTGTTAGGGTTAGGTGTAGGTTACGGGTTAGGGTTAGGTTTAGGGTTAGGTTTAAGTGCGGGTTAGTGTTAGGGTTAGGGTTAGGGTTAGTTTTAGGGTTATAGTACGGGTTAGGGTTAGGGTTAGAGTTAGGGTTAGGTTTAGGGTTAGAGTACGGGTTAGGGATAGTGTGATTGTTATGGTTAGTGTTAGGGTACGGGTTAGGGTTAGAGTGGGTGTGGGTTAGATTTAGAGTTAATGTTTGGGTTATAGTACGGTTTAGGGTTAGTGTTAGGGTTTTGGGTTAGGGTTATGATTAGTGTAAGGATAGGGTTAGGTTTAGGGTACGGGTTAGGTTTAGGTTTAGGGTACGGGATAGGGTTAACATACGGGTTAAGTTTAGGGTAAAGTTTAGGTTTAGGTTACGGGTTAGGATTAGGGTATGGGTTAGGGTTAGGTATAGGTGAGGGCTAGGGTTAGGGTTAGGGTTAGGGTATGGGTTAGGTTAGGGTTGGGGTTAGGGTACGGGTTAGGTTAAGTTTAGGTGCGGGTTAGGGTTAGGGTTAGTGTTAGGGTTAAGGTTAGTGTTAGGGTATGGGTTAGGGTTAGATTTTGGGTTAGGGTTAGGTTTAGGGTTAGGTTTAGGGTTAGAGTATGGTTTAGGGTTAGTGTTAGGTCTAGGTTAATGGTAAGGGTTAGTGTACGGATAGGGTTAGGGTTAGGGTTAGTGTACGGGTTAGGGTTAGGGTACGGGTTTGGGTTAGGTATAGGTGAGGGTTAGGGTTAGGGTTAGGTTTAGGGTTAGAGTATGGGTTAGGGTTAGTGTTAGGGTTAGGGTTAGTGTTAGGGTAAGGGTTAGGGTCAGGGTTAGCTTTAGGGTTAGGGTTAGGGTTACGGTACGGGTTAGTGTTAGGTTTAGGGTACGGGTTAGGGTTAGGTTTAGGATACGGGTTAGTGTTAGGTTTACGGTGTGGGTTAGGTTTAGGGTTAGGGTTAGTGTAGGGTTAGGGTTAGGTTTAGGGTCACGGTTAGGGTTAGTGTTAATGTTAGGATACGGGTTAGGGTTAGGGTTGGGGTTAGTGTACGGGTTAGTTTTAGGGTTAGGGTACGGGTTAGGGTTACGGTTAAGGTTAGTGTTAGGATTAAGGTATGGGTTAGGTTTAGGTTACGGTTAAGGGTTATGGTTTGGTTAGGGTTAGGGTTAAGTTTAGGGTGTGGGTTAGGGTTAGGGTTAGGGTTAGAGTACGGGTTTGGGTTAGTGTTAGGGTACGGGTTAGGTTTACCTTTTGGGTACGGGTTAGGGTAAGGGTTAGGCTTAGGGTTAGGTTTAGAGTTAGGGTTAGGCTACGGGTAGGGTTAGGGTACGGGTTAGGGAAGGGTTAGGGTTCGGTTAGGGTTAGTGTACGCGTTAGGGTTAGATTAGGGTTAGGGTTAGGGTTAGGGTTAGTGCTAGAGTTACAGTACGGGTTAGGATTAAGGTTAGGGTACGGGATAGAGTTAGTCTACGTGTTAGGTCCTGGGTTAGGGTTAGGTTTAGTGTGCGGGTTAGGGTCAGGGTTAGGGTACATGTTAGGTTTAGTGTTTGGGTACTGGTTAGCGTTATGTTTAGTTTAGGGTACGGGTTAGGTTTAGGGTTAGGGTTAAAGTACGGTTTAGGTTTAGGGAACGGTTTTGGCTTAGGGTTATTGTCAGGGTTAGGGTTAAGTTTAGGGGAAGGGTTAGGGTTAGGGTTAGGGTGCGGTTAAGGTTAGGTTTATGGTCAGGGTTAGGGTTAGGTTTAGGGGAAGGGTTAGGGTTAGGTTAGGGTAAGGGTAAGTGTTATGGTGAGGTTTAGGGTTAGTTTTAGGATTAGGGTGCGGGTTAGGGTCAGCGTTAGGGTTAGGGTACGAGTTAGGGTTAGGGTTAGGTTTAGGGTACGGGTTTGGGTTAGAGTTAGGGTTATGGTACGGGTTACGTTTAAGGTACGGGTTAGGGTTAGGGTTAGGGTTAGGGTCAGGGTTAGGGTTATGGTTAGGGTATGAGTTACGGGTAGGTTTAGGTTTAGGGTACGGGTTAGGGTTAGGGTTAGGGTAAGGGTTAGGTTACGGGTTAGGTTTAGGGTACGGGTTAGTGTTAGGGTCAGTGTATGGGTTAGGGTACGAGTTAGGGTTAGGGTTAGGGTACGGGTTAGGTTTAGTGTTATGTTACGGGTTAGGATTCCAGTACAGGTTAGGGTTAGGGTGAGTTTTAGTGTCAGGTTTAGAGTACGAGTAGGGTTAGGTTTAGTGTTAGGGTTAGGGTTAGAGTACGGAGTAAGGTTAGTGTTAGTGTTAGGGTTAGGGAAAGGGTTAGGGTTAGGGTTAGGGTATGGGTTAGGTTTAGGGTTAGGGTTATGTTAGGGTTAGAGTACGGGGTAGGGTTAGTGTTAGGGTTAGGGTGAGGGTTAAAGTACGGGTTAGACTTATGGTTAGGTTAGGGTTAGGTTACGGGTTAGGGTTAGGTTTAGGGTACGGAATAGGATTAGCGTACGGGTTAAGTTTAGGTTTAGGGTTAGGTTTAGGTTACGGGTTAGGGTTAGGATTAGGGTTAGGGTTAGGGTTAGGGTTAGTGTACGGGTTAGGGTTAGGTTTAGGGTCAGGGTTAGTGTTAGGGTTGGGGTTAAGTAGAGGTATGATTAGGGTACGGGATAGGGTTAGAGTACAGGTTCTGGATAAGTTTAGGGTTAGGGTTAGGGTTATAGTACGGGTTAGGGTTACAGTTAGGGTTAGGTTTAGGGTTAGATACGGGTTAGGGTTAGTTTGAGGGTTAGGGTTAGTGTTAGGGTATGGGTTAGGGTTAGGGTACGGGTTAGGGTTAGGTTTAGGGTTAAGTTTAGTGTTAGAGTACAGGTTAGGGTTAGTGTTAGGGTTAGGGTTAGGGTTAGGGTTTGCGTACCAATCGGGTTCGGGTTAGGGTTAGGTTTAGGGTTCGGGTTAGGTTTAGGTTTAAGGTATGGGATAGGGTTAGGTTTAGGTGAGGGTTAGTGTTAGGGTTAGGGTTAGGGTTAGGGTACGGGTTAGGGTTAGGTTTATGGTCAGGGTTTGCGTTAGGGAGAGGGTTATGTTACGGGTTAGGGTTAGGGTTGGGGTTAGGGTACCGTTTAGTTTTAGGGTTAGGGTACGGGTCAGCATTACGGTTAAGGTTAGGGTTAGGGTTAGGTTATGGGTTAGGGTTAGGGTATGTTTAAGTGTTATGGTTAGGGTTATGTTTAGTTTTAGATTTAGGGTACGGGTTAGGGTCATGTTTAGGGTTAGGGTACGAGTTAGGGTTAGGGTTAGGTTTAGGGTACGGGTTAGGGTTAGGTTCAGGATTATGGTTAGGGTTAGAGTACGGGGTAGGGTTAGTGTTAGCGTTAGGTTTAGCTTTAATGTACGGGTTAGGCTTAGGGTTAGGTTTAGGGTTAGGTTACGGGTTAGCATTAGGTTTAGTGTACGGGATAGGGTTAGTGTACGGGTTAAGTTTAGGGATAGGGTTAGGTTCAGGTTACTGGTTAGGGTTAGAGTACAGGTTAGGGTAGGTTTAGGGTCAGGGTTAGGGTTAGGTTTAGTGTTAGGGTATGGGTTAGAGTTAGGTTTGGGGTTAGGGTACAGGTTAGTTTTAGGTTTAGGGTATAGGTTAGGGTTACGGTTAAAGTTAGGGATAGGGTTAGGGTGTGGGTTAGGGTTAGGGTACGGTTAAGGTTTGTGGTTAGAGTTAGTGTTAGGGTTAAGTTTAGGGTGCGGTTCAGGGTTAGGGTTAGTGTTAGGGTTAGAGTACGGGTTTGGGTTAGTGTTAGGGTACAGGTTATGTTTACTGTTTGGGTACAGGTTAGATTAAGTGTTAGGGTAAGATTCAGGGTTAGGGGTTAGTGTTAGAGTTAGGGTTAAGCGATGGGATAGGGTTAGTTTGGGTTAGGGTTAGGGTTAGTGTTGGGGTTAGGGTTATAGTACGGGTTAGGGTTAGAGTTAGGGTTATGTTTAGGGTTAGAGTACGGGTTAGGGTTAGTGTTAGGGTTAGGGTTAATGTTAGGGCACCGGTTAGGGTTAGAGTTCGGGTTAGGGATAGGTTTAGTGTTAGGTTTAGGGTTAGAGTACGGTTTAGGGTTAGTGTTAGGTTTAGGGTTAGGGTTAGGGTTAGTGTACGGATAGGGTTAGGGTTAGGGTTAAGTTTAGGGTACAGATAGGATTAGGGTTAGGGTTAGGGTTAGGGTACGGGTTAGGGTTAGGTTTATGGTACAAGATAGGGTTGGGTATGGGTTAGGTCAAGGGATAAGGTTAGGTTTAGGGTACGGGCTAGGGTTAGTGATGGTTTAGGGTACGGGTTAGGGTATGGGTTAGGCTTAGGGTACTGGTTACGGTTAGGGTTAGGGTCAGGGTTAGGGTTTGGGTTAGGGTAGGGTTAGAGTTAGGGTTATAGTCCGGGTTAGGGTTAGGTTTAGGGTAAGAGTACGGGTTAGGGTTAGTGTTAGTATTAGTGTTAGGGTTAGGGTTAGTGTACGAATATGGTTAGGGTTAGCGTTAGGTTACGAGGTTAGGGTTAAGTTTAGGTGTGGGTTAGGGTTAGGGTTAGCGTTAGTGTTAGGGTTATAGTACGGGTTAGGGTTAGAGTTAGTGATAGGTTTAGGGTTAGAGTACGGGTTAGGGTTAGTGTTAGGGTTAGGGTTAGTGTTAGGGTATGGGTTAGGTTTAGAGTTCGGGTTAGGGTTAGGTTTAGGGTTACGTTTAGGGTTAGGTTTAGGTTTAGAGTACGGGTTAGGGTTAGTTTTACAGTTAGGGTTAATGTTAGGGTACGGGTTAGGGTTAGAGTTTGGGTTAGGGTTAGGTTTAGGGTTAGGTTTAGGGTTAGAGTACGGTTTAGGGTTAGTGTTAGGTTTAGGTTTAGTGTTAGGGTTAGTGTACGGATAGGGTTAGGGTTAGGGTTAGGGTTAGGGTTAGGGTACGGGTTAGGTTTAGGTTTAGGGTATGGGATAGGGTTAGCGTACGGGTGAAGTTTAGGGTTAGGGTTAGGTTTAGGTTACGGGTTAGGGTTAGGGTACGGGTTAGGGTTAGGTATAGGTGAGGGTTAGGGTTAGGGTTAGGGTTAGGGTACAGGTTAGGGTTTGGGTTGGGGTTAGGGTACGGTTTAGTTTTAGGGTAAGGGTACGGGTAAGGCTTAAGGTTAGGGTTAGGGTTAGGTTTAGGTTTAGGGTGCAGGTTAGGGTTAGGGTTAGGTTTAGGGTTAGCGCTACGGTATGGGTTAGGGTGACTGTTAGGGTTTGGTTACAGGTTAGGGTTAGGGTTAGGTTACGGGATAGGGTTGGGTACGGGTTAGGTCAAGGGATAGGGTTAGGTTTAGGGTACGGGTTAGGGTTAGTGATGGTTTAGGGTTAGGGTTAGGGTATGGGTTAGGCTTAGGATACGGGTTAGGGTTACGGTTAGGGTCAGGGTTAGGTTTAGGGTTAGGGTTAGGGTATGGGTTAGTTTTACTGTACGGGTTAGGGTTAGGTGTAGGGTTAGGGTTAGAGTTAGGGTTATAGTCCGGGTTAGGGTTAGGTGTAGGGTAAGAGTACGGGTTAGGGTTACAGTTAGTGTTAGGGTTAGGGTTAGTGTATGGATAGGGTTAGGGTTAGCCTTAGGGTACGGATTAGGGTTAAGTTTCTGTGCGGGTTAGGGTTAGGGTTAGCATTAGGGTTAGGGTTATAGTACGGGTTAGGATTAGAGTTAGGGTTAGGTTTAGGGTTAGAGTACTGGTTAGGGTTAGTGTTAGGGTTAGGGTTAATGTTAGGGTATGGGTTAGGTTTAGAGTTCGGGTTAGGGTTAGGTTTAGGGTTAGGCTCTGGGTTAGAGTATGGTTTAGGGTTAGTGTTAGGGTTAGTGTTAGGGTTAGTGTATGGAACGGGTTAGGGTTAGGGTTAGGGTTAGGGTAAGGGTTAAGGTTAGGTTTAGGGTACCGAATAGGGTTAGCGTACGTGTTAAGTTTAGGGTTTGGGTTAGGTTTAGGTTACGGGTTTGGGTTAGGGTACGGGTTAGGGTTAGGTATAGGTGAGGGTTAGGGTTAGGGTTAGGGTTATGGTACGGGTTAGGTTTAAGGTTGGGCTTAGGGTACGGGTTAGTTTTAGGGTTAGGGTACGGGTCAGGGTTACGGTTAAGGTTAGGGATAGGGTTAGGGTATGGGTTAGTGTTAGGGTACGGGTAAGTGTTATGGTTAGGGTTAGGGTTATGTTTAGGTTTAGGGTGCGGTTTAGGGTTAGGTTTAGGGATAGGGTTAGCACTAGGGTATGGGTTAGGGTTGCTGTTAGGGTTTGGGGACGGGTTAGGGTTAGGATTAGGTTACGGGATAGGGTTGGGTACGGGTTATGTCAAGGGATAGGGTTAGGTTTAGGGTACGGGTTAGGATTAGGGATAGTTTAGGGTTAGGGTTAGGGTATGGGTTAGGCTTAGGGTACGGGTTAGGGTTAGGGTTAGTGTCAGGGTTAGTGTTAGGGTTAGGGTAGGGGTTAGGTTTACTGTACGGCTTAGGGTTATGTTTACGGTTAGGGTTAGAGTTAGGGTTATAGTCCGGGTTAGGGTTAGGTTTAGGGTTAGAGTACGGGTTAGTGTTAGTGTTAGTGTTAGTGTTAGGGTTAGGGTTAGCGCTATGGTATGGGTTAGGGTTACTGTTAGTGTTTGGGTACGGGTTAGGGTTAGGGTCAGTGTACGGGATAGGGTTGGGTATGGGTTAGGTCAAGGGTTAGGGTTAGGTTTAGGGTTTGGGTTAGGGCAAGGGTTAGGTTTAGGGTTAGGGTTAGTGCATGGTTTAGGCTTAGGGTACAGGTTAGGGTTAGGGATAGGGTCAGGATTAGGGTTAGGCTTAGGGTACGAGTTAGGGTTAGGTTTAGGTTTAGGGCATTGGTTAGGGTTAGGCTAAGGGTTACGGAATGGGTTAGGTTTAGGGTACGGGTTAGGGTTAGGGTTAAGGTCAGGATTAGGGTTAGTGTTAGTGTACGAGTTAGGGTTAGGGCTATGGTACGGGTTGGGGTTAGGGTTATGGTACGGGTTAGGATTACAGTACGGGTTAGTGTTAGGGTGAGGTTTAGGGTTAGGGTTAGGGTTAGAGTACGGATAGGGTTTGGGTTAGGTTTAGGGTACAGGTTAGGGTTAGGGTAGGATTAGGTTTAGAGTTAGGGTATGGGTTAGGCTTAGGGTACGGGTAAGGGTTAGGGTTAAGGTCAGTGTTAGCTTTAGGGTTAGGGTTAGGGTTAGGGTAGAGGTCAGGGTTAGGTTTAGGGTCAGGGTTAGGGTTAGGGTTAGGGTATGAGTTAGGGTTAGGGTTTGGGTATGGGTTAGGTTTAGGGATATGGTACGGGTTAGGGTTACAGTACGGGTTAGGGTTAGGGTGAGGGTTAGGTTTAGGGTTAGAGTACGGTTAGGGTTAGGGTTAGAGTTAGGGTTAGGGTTAGGCTACGGGTATTTTAGGGTACGGGTTAGGGTTAGGTTTAGTACGGTACAGGATAGGGTTAGTGTACGTGTTAGGTCTAGGGTTAGTGTTAGGTTTAGTGTGCGGGTTAGGTTTAGGGTTAGGGTTAGGGTACGTGTTAGTGATAGGGTACGGGTTAGGGTTAGGTTTAGGGTTTGGGTTAGGGTTAGGGTTAGGGTTAAAGTATGGCGTAGGGTGAGTGTTAGGTTTAGGGTTAGGTTTAATGTATGGGTTAGGCTTAGGGTTAGGTTTAGGTTTAGAATACGGTTTAGGGTTAGGTTCAGGGTATGGGATAGGGTTAGCGTATGGGTTAATTTTATGGTTAGGGTTATGTTTAGGTTACGGTTTAGGGTTACGGTACAGGTTAGGGTTAGGTTTAGTGTTAGGGTTAGGGTTAAAGTACGGGGTAGGATTAGTGTTAGGGTTAGGGTTAGGTTTAATGTACAGTTAGGCTTAGGGTTAGATTTAGGGTTAGGATACGGTTTAGGGTTAGGTTCAGGGTACGGGATAGGGTTAGCGTACGGGTTAACGTTAGGGTTAGGTTTTGGTTTAGGTTACAGGTTAGGGTTAGGGTACGGGTTAGGGTTAGGTTTAGGGTCAGGGTTAGGGTTAGGGTTAGTGTTAGAGTACGGGTTAGGTTTAGGTTTGGGTTTAGGGTATGGGTTAGTTTAGGGTTAGGGTACAGGTTAGGCTTATGGTTAAGGTTAGGTTTAGGGTTAGGGTATGGGTTAGGTTTAGGTTACGGTTAAGGGTTATGGTTGGTTTAGGTTTAGGGTTAAGTTTAAGGTGCGGGTCAGGGTTAGGGTTAGGGTTAGGGTTAGGGTTAGGGTTAGAGTACGGGTTTGGGTTAGTGTTAGTGTACGGGTTAGGTTTACTGTTTGGGTACGGGTTAGGGTAAGGGTTAGGGTTAGGGTTAGGGGTTAGGGTTAGAGGTATGGTTAGGCTACGGGTAGGGTTAGGGTACGGGTTAGGGTTCGTGTTAGGGTTAGTGTACGGGTTAGGGTTAAGGTTAATATTAGGGTTAGGGTTAGGGTTAGTGTTAGGGTTATGGTATGGGTTAGGGTTAAGGTTTCGGTACGGGATAGGTTTAGTTTACGTGTTAGGTCTAGGGTTAGGGTTAGGTTTAGTGTGCGGGTTAGGGTTAGGGTTAGGGTATGTGTTAGGGTTAGGGTTTGGGTACGGGTACGGGTTACATTTAGGGTTAGGGTACGGGTTAGGTTTAGGGTTACTGTAAGGGTTAGTGTTAGGGTACGGGTTAGGGTTAGAGTACGGGTTAGGGTTAGGTTTAGGGTTTGAGTACCGGTTAGGGTTAGTGTTAGGGTTAGGGTTAGGGTTAGGGTTAGTGTACTGATAGGGTTAGAGTTAGGGTTAGGGTTAGGGTACGGGTTAGGGTTAGGTTTAGGTTACGGGTTAGGGTTAGGGTACGGGTTAGGGTTAGGTTTAGGTGCGGGTTAGGGTTAAGGTATGGGTTATGGTTAGGTTTAGGCTCAATGTTAGGGTTAGGAATAGGGTTATGGTACGGATAAGGGTTAAGGTTGGGGTTAGGGTACGGGTTAGTTTTAGGGTTAGTGTACGGGTTAGGGTTACGGTTAAGGTTATGGTTAGTGTTAGGGTATGGTTTAGATTTAGGGTACGGGTTAGGGTTAGGTTTAGGGTTAGGTTTAGGGTTTGAGTACCGGTTAGGGTTAGTGTTAGGGTTAGGGTTAGGGTTAGTGTACTGATAGGGTTAGAGTTAGGGTTAGGGTTAGGGTACGGGTTAGGGTTAGGTTTAGGTTACGGGTTAGGGTTAGGGTACGGGTTAGGGTTAGGTTTAGGTGCGGGTTAGGGTTAAGGTATGGGTTATGGTTAGGTTTAGGGTCAATGTTAGGGTTAGGAATAGGGTTATGGTACGGATAAGGGTTAAGGTTGGGGTTAGGGTACGGGTTAGTTTTAGGGTTAGTGTACGGGTTAGGGTTACGGTTAAGGTTATGGTTAGTGTTAGGGTATGGTTTAGATTTAGGGTACGGGTTAGGTTTATGGTTAGGGTTAGGGTTAGGTTTAGGTTTAGGGTGTGCGTTAGGCTTAGAGTTAGGGTTTGGGTTAGTCCTAGGTTATGGGTTAGGGTTACTGTTAGGGTTTGGGTACGGGTTATGGTTAGGGTTAGGGTACGAGATAGGGTTAGGTTTAGGGTACGGTTTAGGGTTAGGGTTAGGGTATGGGTTAGGGTTAGGTTTCGGGTACGTGTTAGGGTTAAGGTTAGGGTTAGGGTACAGGTTAGGTTTAGGGTACGGGTTAGGGTTAGGTTTAGGTTCAGGGTTAGGGTTAGGGTTAGGGTATGAGTTAGGGTTAGGGTACGTGTTAGGGATTGGGTTATGATACGGGTTTGGGTTACAGTACGGGTTAGGTTTAGGGTGAGGGTTAGGGTTAGGGTTAGAGTACGGTTAGGTTTAGGGTTAGGGTTAGGGTGAGAGTACGGTTTAGGGTTAATGTTAGGGTTAGGGTTATGGTTAGGTTTAGGGTTAGGGTACGATTTAAGGTTAGGGTTAGTGTTAGAGTACGGGGTAGGGTCAGGGTTAGGGTTAGCGTTAGGGTTAATGTACGGGTTAGGCTTAGGGTTAGGTTTAGGGTTAGGATACGTTTTAGGGTGAGGTTTAGGGTACGAGATAGGGTTAGCGTACCGGTTAAGTTTAGGTTTAGGGTTAGGTTTAGGTTACGGGTTAGGGTTAGGGTTAGGGTTAGGGTTAGGGTAAGAGTTAGGGTTAGGGTTAGGTTTAGGTTATGGGTTAGGGTTAGGCTTAGGGTTCGGTTACGGGTTAGGTTTAGGTTACGGGTTAGGGTTAGTGTTAGGGTCAGGGTTAGGGTTAGAGTATGGGTTAGGTTTAGGTTTATGGTTAGGGTTAGGTTTAGAGTACGGGTTAGGGTTAGTGTTAGTGTTAGGTTTAGGGTTAGTGTACGGATAGGGTTAGGGTTAGGGTTAGGGTACGGGTTAGGTTTAGGTTTAGGGTACCGGTTAAGGTTAGGGTTAGGGTTAGGGTACGGGTTAGGTTTAGGGTACCAGTATGGTTAGGGTTAGGGTCAGGGTTAGGGTTAGGTTAGGGTACGAGTTAGGGTTAGGGTTAGGGAATGGGTTAGGGTTAGGGTTATGGTACGGGTTTGGGTTACAGTACGGGTTAGAATTAGGGTGAGGGTTAGGGTTAGGGTTAGAGTACGGTTAGGGTTAGGTTTAGGGTTAGGGTGAGAGTACGGTTTAGGGTTAATGTTAGGGTTAGGGTTAGGGTTAGGTTTAGGGTTAGGGTACGATTTAAGGTTAGGGTTAGTGTTAGAGTAAAGGTTAGGGTTAGTGGTAGGGTTAGGGTTAGGCTAATGTACGGGTTAGGCTTAGGGTTAGGTTTAGTATTAGGATACGGGTAGGTTTAGGTTTAGGGTACAGGATAGGGTTAGCGTACGGGTTAAGTTTAGGGTTAGGGTTAGGTTTACGTTACGGGTTAGGTTTAGGGTACGGGTTAGGGTTAGGTTTAGGGTGCGCGTTAGGGTTAGGGTTAGTGTAACTGTTAGGGTAAGGTTTTGGGTCAGGGTTAGGGTTAGTGTTAGGGTACGGGTTAGGGTTAGGGTTGAGGTTAGGTTACGGGTTAGTTTTAGAGTTAGGGTTACAGTTTAGGGTTATGGTTAAGTTTAGGGTTAGGTTTAGGGTATGAGTTAGGGTTAGGTTACGGTTAAGGGTTATGGTTTGGGTTAGGGTTAGGGTAAGTTTAGGCTGCGGGTTAGAGTTAGAGTTAGGGTTAGAGTACGGGTTTGGGTTAGTGTTAGGTTATGGGTTAGGTTAACCGTTTGGGTATGGGTTAGGGTAATGGTTAGGGTTAGGGTTAGGGTTAGGGGTTAGGTTTAGATTTAGGGGTAGGCTACGGTTAGGTTTAGGGTATGGGTTAGGGTTAGGGTTAGGGTTCGAGTTAGGGTTAGTGTACGGGTTAGGGTTAGGGTTACGGTACGGGTTAGGGTTAAGGTTACGGTACGGGATAGGTTTACTGTACGTGTTAGGTCTAGGGTTAGGTTTAGGTTTAGTGTGCTGGTTAGGGTTAGGGATAGGGTACGTGTTAGGTTTAGGGTTTGGGTACGGGTTAGGGTTATGTTTAGGGTTAGGGTACGGGTTCGGTTTAAGGTTAGGGTAAGTGTTAGTGTTAAGGTACGAGTTAGGGTTAGAACGGGTTAGGGTTAGGTTTAGGGTTAGGGTTAG
This sequence comes from Urocyon cinereoargenteus, assembly GCA_032313775.1. Lineage (NCBI taxonomy): Eukaryota > Metazoa > Chordata > Mammalia > Carnivora > Canidae > Urocyon > Urocyon cinereoargenteus. The sequence continues at coordinate 246,925 of JAVLSZ010000026.1, forward strand.
GGTTAGGGTTAGTGTACGGATAGTGTTAGGGTTAGGGTTGGGGTTAGGGTACGGGTTAGGGTTAAGTTTAGGGTACGGGTTAGGGTTAGGGTACGGGTTAGGGTACGGGTTAGGTTTAGGGTACGGGTTAGGGTTAGGTTTAGGGTCAGGGTTAGGGTTAGTGTTAGTGTTAGGGTACGGGTTAGGGTTAGGATTGGGGTTAGGGTACGGGTTAGTTTTAGGGTAAGGGTACAGGTTAGAGTTATGGTTAAGGTTAGGGTTAGGGTTAGGGTATGGGTTAGGGTTAGGTTATGGTTAAGGGTTATGGTTTGGGTTAGGGTTAGAGTTAAGTTTAAGGTGTGGGATAGGGTTAGGGTTTGGGTTAGGGTTAGAATACAGTTTTGGGTTAGTGTTAGGGTACGGGTTAGGTTTACCATTTGGTTACGGGTTAGGGTAAGGGTTAGGATTAGGGTTAGGGGTTAGGGTTAGAGTTATGGTTAGGCTACGGGTAGGGTTAGGGTACGGGGTAGGGTAAGGGTTAGGGTTCGGGTTAGGGTTAGTGTACGGGTTAGGTTTAAGTTTAGGTTTAGGGTTAGGGTTAGTTTTAGTGTTAGGGTTACGGTACGGGTAGGTTTAAGGTTTTAGTACGGGATACGTTTAGTTTACGTGTTAGGTCTAGGGTAGGGTTAGGTTTAGTGTGCGGGTTAGGGTTAGGGTTAGGGTACGTGTTAGGGTTAGGGTTTGGGTACGGGTTAGGGTTATGTTTAGGGTTACGGTACGGGTTAGTTTTAGGGTTAGTGTAAGTGTTAGTGTTAGGGTATGGGTTAGGGTTAGAGCACCGGTTAGGATTAGGTTTAGGGTTAGGTTTAGGGTTAGATTACTGGTTAGGGTAGTGTTAGGGTTAGGGTTAATGTACGGATAGGGTTAGAGTTAGGGTTAGGGTTAGGTTACGGGTTAGGGTTAGGTTTAGGGTACGGGTTAGGTTGAGGGTTGGGGTTAGGGTTAGTGTTAGGGTACGGGTTAGGTTTAGAGTTCGGGTTAGGGTTAGGTTTAGGGTTAGGTTTAGGGTTAGAGTATGGTTTAGGGTTAGTGTTAAGTTTAGGGATAGGGTTAGGGTTAGTGTACGGATAGGGTTAGGGTTAGGGTTAGGGTTAGGGTACGGGTTAGGGTTAGGTTTAGGGTACCGGATAAGGTTAGCGTACGGGTTAAGTTTAGGTTTAGGGTTCGGTTTAGGTTACAAGTTAGGGTTAGGGTATGGGTTAGGGTTAGGTATAGGTGAGGGTTAGGGTTAGGGTTAGGGTTAGGGTACGGATTAGGGTTAGTGTTGGGGTTAGGGTATGGGTTAGTTTTATGGTTAGGGTACGGGTCAGGGTTACGGTTAATGTTAGGGTTAGGGTTAGGGTATGGGTTAGTGTTAGGGTACGGATAAGGGTTATGGTTAGGGTTAGGATTAGGTTTAGGTTTAGGGTGCGGTTTAGGTTTAGGGTTAGGGTTACGCTAGGGTATGGGTTAGGGTTACTGTTAGGGTTTGGGTACGGGTAAGGGTTAGGGTTAGGATACAGGATAGGGTTGGGTACGGGTTAGGTCAAGGGATAGGGTTAGGTTTAGTGTATGGGTTAGTGTTAGGGATGGTTTAGGGTTAGGGTTAGTGTATGGTTTAGGCTTAGGATATGGGTTAGGGTTAGGTTTAGGGTCAGGGTTAGTGTTAGGGTTAGGGTTAGGGGTTAGGTTTACTGTACGGCTTAGGGTTAGGTTTACGGTTAGGGTTAGTGTTAGGGTTATATTCCGGGTTAGGGTTAGGTTTAGGGTTAGAGTACAGGTTAGGGTTAGTGTTAGGGTTAGGGTTAGGGTTAGGGTTAGGGTTAGTGTACGGATAGGGTTAGGGTTAGGGTTAGGGTACGGGTTAGGTTTAGGGTACGAGATAGGGTTAGCGTATGGGTTAAGTTTCGGTTTTGGGTTAGGTTTAGGTTACCGGTTAGGGTTTGGGTACGGGTTAGTGTTAGGTTTAGGTGCGGGTTAGTGTTAAGGTTAGGGTTAGGGTTAGGGTTAGGGTTATAGTATGGTTTAGGGTTAGAGTTAGGGTTAGGTTTAGGGTTAGAGTACGGGTTAGGGTTAGTGTTAGGGTTAGGGTTAGTGTTAGGGTACAGGTTAGGGTTAGAGTTTGTGTTAAGGTTAGGTTTAGGTGTTAGGGTTAGGGTTATAGTACGGTTTAGGGTTAGTGTTAGGTTTAGGGTTAGGGTTAGGGTTAGTGTACGGATAGGGTTAGGGTTATGGTACGGTTAGGGTTAGGTTTAGGGTACGGGATAGGGTTAACGTGCAGGTTAAGTTTAGAGGTAGGGTTAGGTTTAGGTTACGGGTTAGGATTAGGGTACGTGTTAGGGTTAGGTATAGGTGAGGGTTAGGGTTAGGGTTATGGTTAGGGTAAAGGTTAGGTTAGGGTTAGGTTTAGGGTATGGGTTAGGGTTAAGTTTAGGTGCGGGTTAGGGTTAGGGTTAGTGTTAGGGTTAGGGTTAGTGTTAGGGTACAGGTTAGGGTTAGAGTTCAGGTTAGGTTTAGGTTTAGGGTTAGGTTTAGGGTTAGAGAACGGGTTAGGGTTAGTGTTAGAGTAGGGTTAGGGTTAGAGTTTAGGTTAGAGTTAGGTTTAGGGTTAGGGTTAGTGTTAGAGTACGGTTTAGGGTTAGTGTTCGGTTTAGGGTTAGGGTTAGGTTTAGTGTACGTATAGGGTTAGGGTTAGGGTTAGGGTTAGGGTTAGGGTATGGGTTATGTTTAGGTTTAGGGTACGGGATAGGGTTAGCGTACGGGTGAAGTTTAGGGTTAGGGTAAGGTTTAGGTTACAGGTTAGGGTTAGGGTATGTGTTAGGGTTAGGTATAGGTGAGGGTTAGGGTTAGGGTTAGGGTACAGGTTAGGGTTAGTGTTGGGGTTAGTGTACGGGTTAGTTTTAGGGTTAGGGTACGGGTCAGGGTTACGGTTAAGATTAGGGTTAGGGTTAGGGTATGGGTTAGGGTTAGGGTAAGGGTAAGGATTATGGTTAGGATTAGGTTAGGTTTAGGTTTAGGGTGCAGGTTAGGGTTAGGGTTAGAGTTAGGGTTAGCGCTAGGGTATGGGTTAGGGTGACTGTTAGGTTTTGGTCACGGGTTAGGGTTAGTGTTAGGTTACGGGATAGGGTTGGGTACAGGTTAGGTCAAGGGATAGGGTTAGGTTTAGGTTATGGGTTAGGTTTAGGGATGTTTTAAGGCTAGGGTTTGGGTATGGGTTACGCTTAGGGTACGGGTTAGGGTTAGGGTTAGGGTCAGGTTAGGGTTAGGGTTAGGGTTAGAGTATGGTTTAGGTTTACTGTACGGGTTAGTTTTAGGTTTAGGGTTAGGGTTAGGGTTAGGGTTATTGTCCGGGTTAGGGTTAGGTTTAGGGTAAGAGTACGGATTAGGGTTAGTGTTAGTGTTAGGGTTAGGGTTAGGGTTAGTGTACGGATAGGGTTAGGGTTAGGGTTAGGGTACGGATAGGGTTAGATTTAGGGTACGAGATAGGGTTAGCGTACAGGTTAAGTTTAGGGTTAGGGTTATGTTTAGGTTATGGGTTAGGGTTATGGTACTGGTTAGGGTTAAGTTTAGGTGCGGGTTAGGGTTAGGGTTAGCGTTATAGTACGGGTTAGGGTTAGAGTTTGGGTTAGGTTTAAGTTTAGAGTACGGGTTAGGGTTAGTGATATGGTTGGAGTTAGTGTTAGGGTACGGGTTAGGTTTAGAGTTCGGGTTAGGTTTAGGTTTAGGGTTAGGTTTAGGGTTAGAGTATGGTTTAGGGTTAGTGTTATGTTTAGGGTTATGTTTAGGGTTAGTGTACGGATAGGGTTAGGGTTAGGGTACGGGATAGGGATAGGTTTTGGGTACGGGATAGGGTTAGCATTCGGGTTAAGTTTAGGGTTAAGGTTAGGTTTAGGTTACGGGTTTGGGTTAGGGTAGGGTTAGGATTAGGTATAGGTGAGGGCTAGGGTTAGGGTTAGGGTACGGGTTAGGGTTAGGCTTCGGCATAGGGTATGGGTTAGTTTTAGGGTTAGGGTATGGGTCAGGGTTACGGTTAATGTTAGGTTTAGGGTTAGGGTATGGGTTAGTGTTAGCGTACGGGTAAGGGTTATGGATAGGGTTAGGGTTATGTTTAGGTTTAGGGTGTGGGTTAGGGTTAGGGTTAGGGTTAGTGCTAGGGTATGAGTTAGGGTTACTGTTAGGTTTTGGGTACGGGTTAGGGTTAGGGTTAGGTTACGGGATAGGTTTAGGTAAGGGTTAGGTCAAGGGATAGCGTTAAGTTTAGGGTACGGGTTAGGGTTAGGGATGGTTTAGGGTTAGGGTTAGGGTATGGGTTAGGCTTAGGGTACGGGTTAGGGTTAGGGTTAGTGTCATGGTTATTGTTAGGGTTAGGGTAGGTGTTAGGTTTACTGTACGACTTAGGGTTAGGTTTACAGTTAGGGTTAGGGTAAGGGTTATAGTCCGGGTTAGGGTTAGGTTTAGGGTTAGAGTACGGGTTAGGGTTAGTGTTAGTGTTAGGTTTAGGTTTAGGGTTTGTGTACGGATAGGGTTAGGGTTAGGGTTAGGGTACGTGTTAGGGTTAGGTTTAGGGTACGAGAAAGGGTTAGCGTACGGGTTAAGTTGAGGGTTAGGGTTAGGATTAGGTTAAAGTTTAGGGTTAGGGTATGGGTTAGGGTTAGGTTTATTTGCGGGTTAGGGTTAGAATTAGGGTTATACTACGGGTTAGGGTTAGAGTTAGGGTTAGGTTTAGGGTTAGAGTACGGGTTAGGGTTAGTGTTAGGGTTAGGGTTAGTGTCAGGTTACGGGTTAGGGTTAGAGTTTGGGTTAGGGTTAGGGTTAGGTTTAGGGTTAGAGTACGGGTTAGGGTTAGTGTTAGGGTTAGGGTTAGTGTTAGGGTACGGGTTAGGGTTAGAGTTTGGGTTAGGTTTAGGTTTAGGGTTAGGGTTAGTTTTAGAGTACGGTTTAGGGTTAGTGTTAGGTTTAGGGTTAGGGTTAGGGTTAGTGTACGGATAGGTTTAGGGTTAAGGTACGGGTTAGGGTTAGGTATAGGTGAGGGTTAGGGTTAGGGTAGGCTTAGGATATGGATTAGGTTATGGTTGGGGTTAGGGTACGGGTTAGGGTTAAGTTTAGGTATGGGTTATGGTTAGGGTTAGTGTTAGCGTTAGGGTTAGTGTTAGGGTACGGGTTAGGGTTAGATTTCGGGTTAGGGTTAGGTTTAGGGTTAGGTTTAGGGTTAGAGTACGGGTTAGGGTTAGTGTTAGGGTTAGGGTTCGTGTTAGGGTACGAGTTAGGGTTAGAGTTTGGGTTAGGTTTAGGTTTAGGGTTAGTGTTAGTTTTAGAGTACGGTTTAGGGTTAGTGTTAGGTTTAGGGTTAGGGTTAGGGTTAGTGTACGGATAGGGTTAGGGTTAGTGTTAGGTTTAGGGTTAGGGTATGAGTTAGGGTTAGGTTTAGTGTACGGGATAGGGTTAGTGTCCGGGTTAAGTTTAGGGTTAGGGTTAGGTTTAGGTTACGGGTTAGGGTTAGGGTACGGGTTAGGGTTAAGTGGAGGTGCGGGTTAGGGTTAGGGTACGGGTTAGGGTTAGTTTTAGGGTACAGGATACGGTTAGTGTCCGGGTTAAGTTTAGGGTTAGGGTTAGGTTTAGGTTATGGGTTAGGGTAAGGGTACCAGTTAGGATTAGGTATAGGTGCGGGTTAGGGTTAGGGTACAGGTAAGGGTTAGGTTTAGGGTCAGGGTTTGGATTAGGGATAGGGTTATGTTACGGGTAAGGGTTAGGGTTGGGGTTAGGGTACGGGTTAGTTTTAGGGTTAGGGTACGGGTTAGGGTTATGGTTAAATTTAGGGTTAGTGTAGGGTATGGGTTAGGGTTAGGGTACGGGTAAGGGTTATGGTTAGGTTTAGGGTTAGGTTTAGGTTTAGGGTGCGGGTTAGGCTTAGGGTTAGGGTTAGGGTAAGGGCTAGTGTATGGGTTAGGGTTAATGTTAGGGTTTGATTATGGGTTAGGGAAAGGGTTAGGTTACGGGACAGGGCTGGCTACGGGTTAGGTAAAGGTTTAGTGTTAGTTTTAGGGTACGGTTTAGGGTTAGGGTTAGGGTTAGTGTTAGGGTACCGGTTAGGTTTAGGGACAGGTTACGGTTAGGGTTAGGTTCAGGGTTAGCGTTAGGGTTAGGGTTAGGGTAAGGGTTAGGTTTAGGGTTAGGGTTAGGCTACAGGTAGGGTTAGGGTACGGGTTAGGGTTAGGGTTCGGGTTAGGGTTAGTGTTAGGGTTACGGTACGGGTTAGGGTTAAGTTTATGGTACAGGATAGGGTTAGTGTTCGTGTTAGGTCTAGGGTTAGGGTTAGGTTTAGTGTGCGCGTTAGGGTTAGGGTTAGCGTTAAGGTACATGTTAGGGTTAGGGTTTGAGTAAGGGTTAGGGTTACGTTTAGGGTTAGGTTACGGGTTAGGTTACGGGTTAGGGTAAGGGTTAGTGTTAGGGTAAGGTTTAGGGTTAGAGTACGGGTTAGGGTTAAGTTTAGGGTTAGGGTTCGGTTTAGAGTACGGGTTAGGTTTAGTGTTAGTGTTAGGGTTAGGGTTAGTGTACAGAGAGGGTTAGGGTTAGGGTTAGTGTTAGGGTACGGGTTGGGGTTAGGTTTAGGTTACGGGTTAGGGTTAGGGTACGAGTTAGTGTTAGGTTTAGGTGCGGGTTAGGGTTAGGGTACGGGTTAGGGTTAGGTTTAGGGTCAGGTTTAGGGTTAGGGATAGGGTTATGGTATGGGTTAGGGGTAGGGTTGGGGTTAGGGTACGGGTTAGTTTTAGGGTTAGGGTACGAGTTACGGTTGCAGTTAAAGTTAGGGTTAGGGTTAGGGTGTGGGTTAGGGTTAGTGTATGGTTAAGGGTTATGGTTATGGTTAGTGTTAGGGTTAAGTTTAGGGTGCGGTTTAGTGTTAGGGTTAGGGTTAGAGTACGGGTTTGGGTTAGTGTTAGGGTGCGGGTTAGGTATACCGTTTGGGTACGGGTTAGGGTAAGGGTTAGGGTTAGGGTTAGGGTTAGGGGTTAGGGTTAGAGTTAGGGTTAGGCTACGGGATAGTGTTAGAGTACGGGTTAAGGTTAGGGTTAGATTAAGTGCTAGGGTTAGGTTTATAGTACGGGTTAGGGTTAGAGCTAGGGTTAGTTTTAGGGTTAGAGTATGGGCTAGGGTTAGTGTTAGGGTTAGGGTTAGGGTTAGGTTTAGTGTACGATTAGGGTTAGGGTTAGGGTACGGGTTAGGGTTAGGTTTAGGGTCAGGGTTAGCATTAGGGATAGGGTTATAGTACGGGTTAGGGTTAGGGTTGGGGTTAGGGTACGGGTTAGTTTTAGGGTTAGGGTACGGGTCAGGGTTACGGTTAAGGTTAGGTTTCGGGTTAGGGTATGGGTGAGTGTTAGGGTACGGGTTAGTTTTAAGTTTAGGGTTCGGGTTAGGGTTAGTGTACGGGTTAGTGTTAGGGTTAGGGTTAGGGTTAGGGTTAGGGTTAGGGTTAGGGTTAGGGTTAGGGTTAGGGTTACGGTACAGATTAGGCTTAAGGTTCTGGTATGGGATAGTGTTAGTGTACGTGTTAGGTCTAGGGTTAGGGTTAGGTTTAGTGTGCGGGTCAGGGTTTGGGTTAGGGTTATGTTTAGGGTTAGGGTACGGGTTAGGTTTAGGATTAGGGTAAGGGTTAGTGTTAGGGTACGGGTTAGGGTTAGAGTACGGGTTAGGGTTATGTTTAGGGTTAGGGTTAGGGTTAGAGTACGGGATATGGTTAGTGTTAGTGTTAGGGTTAAGGTTAGTGTACGGATATGGTTAGGGTTAGGGTTAGGTTTAGGGTACGGGTTACGGTTAGGTTAAGGATACTGGATAGGGTTAGTGTACGAGTTAAGTTTAGGGTTAGGGTTAGGTTTAGGTTACGGGTTAGGGTTAGGGTACGGGTTAGGGTTAAGTTGAGGTGCAGGTTAGGGTTAGGGTACGGGTTAGGGTTACGGTTAAATTTAGGGTTAGTGTTAGGTTATGGGTTAGGGTTAGGGTACGGGTAAGGGTTATGTTTAGGGTTAGGGTTACCTTTAGGTTTAGGGTGCGGGTTAGGCTTAGGGTTAGCGTAGGTTTAGCGCAAGGGAATGGGTTAGGGTTACTTTAGGGTGTGGGTACGGGTTAGGGTTAGGTTTAGGGTATGAGATAGGGTTGGGTACAGGTTAGGTCAAGGGTTAGGTTTCGCTTTAAGGTACGGGTTAGGGTTAGGGTTAGGTTTAGGGTTAGGGTTATGGTATGGGTTAGGTTTAGGCTACGGGTTAGGGTTAGGGTTAGGGTCAGAGTTAGGGTTAGGGTTAGAGTATGAGTTAGGGTTAGGGTTAGGTTTAGGGTTACAGTTAGGGTTAGGTTTAGGATACGGTTTAGGTTTAGGGTACGGTTAGTGTTAGGATCAGGGTTAGGGTTAGGGTACGAGTTAGGGTTAGGGTAGGGTACGTGTTAGGGTTAGGGTTAGGTTATGGGTTAGGGTTAGGGTTAGGGTACAGGTTATGGTTATGTTTAGGGTCAGGGTTAGCGTTAGGGATAGGGTTATGGTACGGGTTATGGTTAGGGTTGGGGTTAGGGTAAGGGTTAGTTTTTGGGTTAGGGTACGGTTCAGGGTCAGTGTTAGGTTTCGGGTTAGGGTTAGTGTACGGGTTAGGGTTAGGGTTAGTGTTATGGTTAGTGTTTGGTTTAGTGTTAAGGTTACCGTACGGGATAGGGTTAGTGTACGTGTTAGGTCTAGGGTTAGGGTTAGGTTTAGTGTGCGGGTTAGGGTTAGTGTTAGGGTAAGGGTTAGGGTTAGAGTACGGGTTAGGGTTAGGTTTAGGTTTAGGGTTAGGTTTAGAGTACGTGTTAGGGTTAGTGTTAGTGTTAGGGTTTGTGTTAGTGTATGGATAGGGTTACGGTTAGGGTTAGGGTTAGGGTACGGGTTAGGGTTAGGTTTAGGGTTACGTTTAGGGTACGGGTTAGGTTTAGGGTACGGTTAGGGTTAGGGTCAGGGTTAGGGTTAGCGTACGAGTTAGGGTTAGGGTAGGGTACGGGTTAGGGTTAGGGTTATGTTACGGGTTTAGGGTTAGGGTTAGAGTACAGGTTAGAGTTATGTTTAGGGTCAGGATTAGCATTACAGATAGGGTTATGGTACGGGTTAGGGTTAGGGTTGGGTTTAGGGTACGGGTTAGTTTTAGGGTTAGGGTGCGTGTCAGGGTTATGGTTACATTTAGGGTTAGGTTTAGGGTATGAGTGAATGTTAGGGTACGGGTAAGTTTAAGGTTAAGATTCGGGTTAGGGTTAGTGTACGGGTTCGGGTTAGGGTTAGGGTTAGAGGACGGGTTTGGGTTAGTGTTAGGGTACGGTTTAGGTATACCGTTTGTGTACGGGTTAGGGTAAGGGTTAGGGTTAGTGTTAGGGTTAAGGGTTAGGGTAAGAGTTAGGGTTAGGCTACGGGATAGTTTTAGAGTACGGGTTAAGGTTAGGGTTAGGGTAAGGGTTAGAGTGAGGGTTATAGGACGTGTTAGGTTTAGAGTTAGCGTTAGGTTAAGGGTTAGAGTACGGGTTCGGGTTAGTGTTAGGGTTAGGGTTAGGTTTATGTTTAGTGTACGGATAGGGTTAGCGTTAGGGTTAGTGTTAGCTTACGGGTTAGGGTTAGGTTTAGGGTATGAGCGAGGGTTAGCGTACGGGTTAAGTTTAGGGTTAGGGTTAGGTTTAGGTTACGGGTTAGGATTAGGGTACGGGTTAGGGTTAGGTTTAGGTGAGGGTTAGGGTTAGGTGAGGGTTAGGGTTAGGGTTAGGATACGGGTTATGGTTAGGTTTAGGGTCAGGGTTAGCGTTAGGGATAGGGTTATGTTACGGGTTAGGGTTAGGGTTGGGGTTAGGGTTAGGGTTAGGGTTCGTGTTCAGGTTATGGTTAGGGTTGGGGTTCGGGTTAGGGTTCGGGTTAGGGTTAGGGTTAGGGTTAGGTTTAGGGTTCGGGTTCGGGGTTAGGGTTAGGGTTTGGGTTCGGGTTAGGGTTCGGGTTAGGTTTAGGATTCGGGTTAGGGTTAGGGTTAGGGTTAGGGTTCGGGTTAGGGTTAGGGTTAGTGTTCGAGTTAGGGTTAGGGTTCGGGTTAGGGTTAGGTGTTAGCGTTAGGGTTTGGGTGAGGGTTAGGTTTAGTGTTCGGGTTAGGGTTAGGGTTAGGGTTAGGTTTCGGGTTCGGGTTAGGGTTAGGGTTAGGGTTAGGGTTCGTGTTAGGGTTCGGGTTAGGGTTAGCGTTAGGGTTTGGGTTAGGGTTAGGGTTAGGTTTCGGGTTAGGGTTAGGGTTCGGGTTAGTGTTAGGGTTAGGGTTCGTGTTCAGGTTATGGTTAGGGTTGGGGTTCGGGTTAGGGTTCGGGTTAGGGTTAGGGTTAGGGTTAGGGTTCGGGTTCGGGGTTAGGGTTAGGGTTAGGGTTCCGGTTAGGGTTCGGGTTAGGTTTAGGATTCGGGTAAGAAGTTAGGGTTCGGGTTCGGGTTAGGGTTAGGGTTAGGGTTCCGGTTAGGGTTAGGGTTAGGGTTCGGGTTAGGGTTAGGTTTAGGGTTAGGGTTAGGGTTAGGGTTAGGGTTCGGGTTAGGGTTAGGGTTCGGGTTAGGTTTAGGGTTAGGGTTCGAGTTAGGGTTAGGGTTCGGGTTAGGGTTAGGGGTTAGGGTTAGGGTTAGGGTTAGGGTTCGGGTTAGGGTTCGGGTTAGGGTTCGGGTTCGGGTTAGGGTTCTGTTTAGGGTTAGGCTTAGGGTTAGGGTTAGGGTTCGGGTTAGGGTTAGGGTTATGGTTTGGGTTCGGGTTCGGGGTAGGTTTAGGGTTCGGTTTCGGGTTAGGGTTCGGGTTCGGGTTAGGGGTTAGGGTTCGGGTTAGGGTTAGGGTTCGGGTTCGGGTTAGGTTTAGGGTAGGATTAGGGTTAGGGTTCGGGTTATGGTTTGGGTTAGGGTTAGGGTTAGGATTCGGGTTAGGGTTAGGGTTAGGTTTCGGCTTAGGTTTCGGGTTAGGGTTAGGGTTAGGATTCGGGTTAGGGTTAGGGTTAGGGTTCGGGTTAGGTTTCGGGTTAGGGTTAGGGTTAGGATTCGGGTTAGGGTTCGATTTAGGGATCGGGTTAGGGTTCGGATTAGGGTTCGTGTTAGGGTTCGGGTTAGGGTTAGGATTCTGGTAAGGGGTTAGGGTTCGGGTTCGGGTAAGGGATAGTGTTAGGGTTAGTGTTAGGGTTCGGGTTAGGGTTAGGATTCTGGTAAGGGGTTAGGGTTCGGGTTCGGGTTAGGGTTAGGGTTAGGGTTCCGGTTAGAGTTAGTGTTAGGGTTCGGGTTAGGGTAAGGGTTAGGGTTAGGGTTAGGGTTCGGGTTAGGTTTCGGGTTAGGGTTAGCGTTAGGGTTCGTGTTAGGGTTAGGGTTAGGGTTCGAGTTAGGGTTAGGGTTCGGGTTAGGTTTAGGGGTTAGGGTTAGGGTTAGGGTTCGGGTTCGGGTTAGGGTTAGGGTTAGGGTTAGGGTAGGGTTAGGGTTCGGGTTAGGGTTAGGCTTAGGGTTAGGGTTAGGGTTCCGGTTAGGGGTAGGGTTATGGTTTGGGTTCGGGTTCGGGGTGGGGTTAGGGTTTAGGTTCGGTTAGGGTTCAGGTTAGGGTTAGGGGTTAGGGTTCGGGTTAGGTTTAGGGTTAGGGTTCGGGTTAGGTTTAGGGTTAGGATTAGGGTTATGGTTCGGGTTATGGTTTGTGTTAGGTTTTAGGGTTAGGATTCGGGTTAGGGTTAGGGTTAGGGTTTGGGTTAGGGTTCGGGTTATGGTTCGGGTTCGGGTTAGGGTTAGGGTTAGGGTTCGGGTTAGGGTTCGGGTTCGGGTTAGGGTTCGGGTTCGGGTTAGGGTTAGGGTTAGGGTTCGGATTAGGGTTAGGGTTAGGGTTAGGGTTAGGGTTCGGGTTAGGGATAGGCTTATGGTTTGGGTTCGGGTTCGGTGTAGCGTTAGGGTTCGGGTTCGGGTCAGGGTACCGGTTCGGGTTCGGGTTAGGGGTTAGGGTTCGGGTTAGGTTTTGGGTTAGGTTTCGGGTTCGGGTTAGGGTTAGGGTTAGGGTTCGGGTTAGGGTTTGGGTTAGGGTTAGGTTTAGGTTTAGGTTTCGGGTTAGGGTTAGGGTTAGGGTTCGGGTTAGGGTTCGGGTTAGGGTTAGGGTTATGGTTCGGGTTAGATTTCGGGTTCGGGTTAGGGTTCGGGTTCGGGTTAGGTTTAGGTTTAGGGTTCGGGTTAGGGTTCGGGTTAGGGTTAGTGTTAGGTTAAGGGTTAGGGTTCGGGTTAGGTTTCGGGTTAGGGTTCGGTTTCGGGTTAGGGTTAGGGTTCGGGTTAGGGTTAGGGTTAGGGTTAGGGTTAGGGTTCGTGTTAGGGTTAGGGTTAGTGTTCGAGTTAGGGTTAGGGTTCGGGGTAGGGTTAGGGGTTAGCGTTAGGGTTTGGGTGAGGTTTAGGGTTAGTGTTCGGGTTAGGGTTAGTGTTAGGGTTAGGTTTCGGGTTCGGGTTAGTGTTAGGGTTAGGGTTAGGGTTCGTGTTAGGGTTCAGGTTAGGGTTCGGGTTAGGGTTATCGTTAGGGTTCGGGTTAGGGTTAGGGTTAGGTTTCGGGTTAGGTTTAGGGTTCGGGTTAGGGTTAGGGTTCGTGTTCAGGTTATGGTTAGGGTTGGGGTTCGGGTTAGGGTTAGGGTTAGGGTTAGGGTTAGGGTTAGGTTTAGGGTTCGGGTTAGGGTTAGGGTTATGGTTTGGGTTCGGGTTCGGGGTAGGGTTAGGGTTCAGGTTCGGTTAGGGTTCGGGTTAGGGTTAGGGGTTAGGGTTCGGGTTAGGGTTAGGGTTAGGTTTCGGGTTAGGTTTAGTGTTAGGATTAGGGTTAGGGTTAGGGTTATGGTTTGGGTTAGGTTTAGGGTTAGGATTCGGGTTAGGGTTAGGGTTAGGGTTCGGGTTAGGGTTCGGGTTAGGGTTAGGGTTCGGGTTAGGGTTAGGGTTAGGGTTCGGGTTAGTGTTCGGTTTCGGGTTAGGGTTCGGGTTCGGGTTAGGGTTAGGGTTCGGATTAGGGTTAGGGTTAGGGTTAGGGTTCTGGTTAGGGATAGGGTTATGGTTTGGGTTCGGGTTCGGTGTAGCGTTAGGTTTCGGGTTCGGGTCAGGGTACCGGTTCGTGTTCGGGTTAGGGGTTAGGGTTCGGGTTAGGGTTTGGGATAGGTTTCGGGTTCGGGTTAGGGTTAGGTTTAGGGTTAGGGTTAGGGTTCGTGTTAGGGTTTGGGTTAGGGTTAGGTTTAGGGTTCGGGTTAGGGTTAGGGTTAGGGTTCGGGTTAGGGTTCGGGTTAGGGTTAGGGTTATGGTTCGGGTTAGATTTCGGGTTCGGGTTAGGGTTCGGGTTCGGGTTAGGGTTAGGTTTAGGGTTCGGGTTAGGGTTCGGGTTAGGGTTTGTGTTAGGGTTAGGGTTAGGGTTCGGGTTAGGTTTCGGGTTAGGGTTCGGGTTCGGGTTAGGGTTAGGGTTCGGGTTAGGGTTAGGGTTAGGGTTAGGGTTCGGGTTAGGGTTAGGGTTAGTGTTCGAGTTAGGGTTAGGGTTCGGGTTAGGGTTAGGGGTTAGCGTTAGGGTTTGGGTGAGGGTTAGGGTTAGTGTTCGGGTTAGGGTTAGTGTTAGGGTTAGGTTTCGGGTTCGGGTTAGGGTTAGGGTTAGGGTTAGTGTTCGTGTTAGGGTTCGGGTTAGGGTTCGGGTTAGGGTTTGCGTTAGGGTTCGGGTTACGGTTAGGGTTAGGTTTCGGGTTAGGGTTCGGGTTAGGGTTAGGGTTCGGGTTAGGGTTAGGGTTAGGGTTAGGGTTCGGGTTAGGGTTAGGGTTAGTGTTCGAGTTAGGGTTAGGGTTCGGGTTAGGGTTAGGGGTTAGCGTTAGGCTTTGGGTGAGGGTTAGGGTTAGTGTTCGGGTTAGGGTTAGGGTTAGGGTTAGGTTTCGGGTTCGGGTTAGGGTTAGGGTTAGGGTTAGGGTTCGTGTTAGGGTTCGGGTTAGGGTTCGGGTTAGGGTTAGAGTTAGGGTTAGGGTTCGGGTTCGGGGTTAGGGTTAGGTTTAGGGTTCGGGTTAGGTTTCGGGTTAGGGTTAGGATTCGGGTAAGAAGTTAGGGTTCGGGTTCGGGTTAGGGTTAGGGTTAGGGTTCCGGTTAGGGTTAGGGTTAGGGTTCGGGTTAGGTTTAGGGTTAGGGTTCGGGTTAGGGTTAGGGTTAGGGTTCGTGTTAGGGTTCGGGTTAGGGTTAGGGTTCGGGTTAGGGTTAGGTTTAGGGTTCGGGTTAGGGTTCGGGTTCGGGTTAGGGTTCGGTTTCGGGTTAGGGTTAGGGTTAGGTTTCGGGTTAGGGTTAGGGTTAGGGTTCGGGTTAGGGATAGGGTTATGGTTTGGGTTCGGGTTAGGGTTAGGTTTAGGGTTAGGGTTCGGGTTAGGGTTTGGGTTAGGGTTCGGGTTAGGGTTCGGGTTAGGGTTAGGGTTAGGGTTAGGGTTAGGGTTAGGGTTCGGGTTAGGGTTTGGGTTAGGGTTAGGTTTAGGGTTCGGGTTAGGGTTCGGGTTAGGTTTAGTGTTAGGATTAGGGTTAGGGTTAGGGTTATGGTTTGGGTTAGGTTTAGGGTTAGGATTCGGGTTAGGGTTAGGGTTAGGGTTCGGGTTAGGGTTCGGGTTAGCGTTAGGGTTCGGGTTAGGGTTAGGGTTAGGGTTCGGGTTAGGGTTCGGTTTAGGGTTAGGGTTAGGGTTAGGGTTAGGGTTAGGGTTCGGGTTAGGGTTTGGGTTAGGGTTAGGTTTAGGGTTCGGGTTAGGGTTCGGGTTAGGTTTAGTGTTAGGATTAGGGTTAGGGTTAGGGTTATGGTTTGGGTTAGGTTTAGGGTTAGGATTCGGGTTAGGGTTAGGGTTAGGGTTCGGGTTAGGGTTAGGGTTAGGGTTCGGGTTAGTGTTCGGTTTCGGGTTAGGGTTCGGGTTCGGGTTAGGGTTAGGGTTCGGATTAGGGTTAGGGTTAGGGTTAGGGTTCTGGTTAGGGATAGGGTTATGGTTTGGGTTCGGGTTCGGTGTAGCGTTAGGTTTCGGGTTCGGGTCAGGGTACCGGTTCGGGTTCGGGTTAGGGGTTAGGGTTCGGGTTAGGGTTTGGGATAGGTTTCGGGTTCGGGTTAGGGTTAGGTTTAGGGTTAGGGTTAGGGTTCGTGTTAGGGTTTGGGTTAGGGTTAGGTTTAGGGTTCGGGTTAGGGTTAGGGTTAGGGTTCGGGTTAGGGTTCGGGTTAGGGTTAGGGTTATGGTTCGGGTTAGATTTCGGGTTCGGGTTAGGGTTCGGGTTCGGGTTAGGGTTAGGTTTAGGGTTCGGGTTAGGGTTCGGGTTAGGGTTTGTGTTAGGGTTAGGGTTAGGGTTCGGGTTAGGTTTCGGGTTAGGGTTCGGGTTCGGGTTAGGGTTAGGGTTCGGGTTAGGGTTAGGGTTAGGGTTAGGGTTCGGGTTAGGGTTAGGGTTAGTGTTCGAGTTAGGGTTAGGGTTCGGGTTAGGGTTAGGGGTTAGCGTTAGGGTTTGGGTGAGGGTTAGGGTTAGTGTTCGGGTTAGGGTTAGTGTTAGGGTTAGGTTTCGGGTTCGGGTTAGGGTTAGGGTTAGGGTTAGTGTTCGTGTTAGGGTTCGGGTTAGGGTTCGGGTTAGGGTTTGCGTTAGGGTTCGGGTTAGGGTTAGGGTTAGGTTTCGGGTTATGGTTCGGGTTAGGGTTAGGGTTCGGGTTAGGGTTAGGGTTAGGGTTAGGGTTCGGGTTAGGGTTAGGGTTAGTGTTCGAGTTAGGGTTAGGGTTCGGGTTAGGGTTAGGGGTTAGCGTTAGGCTTTGGGTGAGGGTTAGGGTTAGTGTTCGGGTTAGGGTTAGGGTTAGGGTTAGGTTTCGGGTTCGGGTTAGGGTTCGGGTTAGGGTTAGGGTTCGTGTTAGGGTTCGGGTTAGGGTTCGGGTTAGGGTTAGCGTTAGGGTTCGTGTTAGGGTTAGGGATAGGGTTCGTGTTCAGGTTATGGTTAGGGTTGGGGTTCGGGTTAGGGTTCGGGTTAGGGTTAGAGTTAGGGTTAGGGTTCGGGTTCGGGGCATAGGGTTAGGTTTAGGGTTCGGGTTAGGTTTCGGGTTAGGGTTAGGATTCGGGTAAGAAGTTAGGGTTCGGGTTCGGGTTAGGGTTAGGGTTAGGGTTCCGGTTAGGGTTAGGGTTAGGGTTCGGGTTAGGTTTAGGGTTAGGGTTCGGGTTAGGGTTAGGGTTAGGGTTTGTGTTAGGGTTCGGGTTAGGGTTAGGGTTCGGGTTAGGGTTAGGTTTAGGGTTCGGGTTAGGGTTCGGGTTCGGGTTAGGGTTCGGTTTCGGGTTAGGGTTAGGGTTAGGTTTCGGGTTAGGGTTAGGGTTAGGGTTCGGGTTAGGGATAGGGTTATGGTTTGGGTTCGGGTTCGGGTTAGGGTTAGGTTTAGGGTTAGGGTTCGGGTTAGGGTTTGGGTTAGGGTTAGGTGTAGGGTTCGGGTTAGGGTTAGGGTTCGGGTTAGGGTTCGGGTTAGGGTTAGGGTTAGGGTTAGGGTTAGGGTTCGGGTTAGGGTTTGGGTTAGGGTTAGGTTTAGGATTCGGGTTAGGGTTCGGGTTAGGTTTAGTGTTAGGGTTAGGGTTCGGGTTAGGGTTCGGGTTAGGGTTAGGGTTAGAGTTAGGTTTAGGGTTCGGGTTAGGGTTAGGGTTCGGGTTAGGGTTCGGGTTCGGTTTAGGGTTAGGGTTAGGGTTCGGGTTAGGGTTTGGGTTAGGGTTAGGTTTAGGGTTCGGGTTAGGGTTCGGGTTAGGTTTAGTGTTAGGGTTAGTGTTCGGGTTAGGGTTCGGTTAGGGTTAGGGTTAGAGTTAGGGTTAGGGTTCGGGTTCGGGTTAGGGTTAGGGTTAGGGTTCGGGTTCGGGTTAGGTTTAGGGTTAGGGTTAGGTTTCGGATTAGGTTTAGGGGTAGGGTTCGGGTTAGGGTTCGGGTTCGGGTAAGGGATAGTGTTAGGGTTAGTGTTAGGGTTCGGGTTAGGGTTAGGATTCTGGTAAGGGGTTAGGGTTCGGGTTCGGGTTAGGGTTAGGGTTAGGGTTCCAGTTAGGGTTAGTGTTAGGGTTTGGGTTAGGGTAAGGGTTAGGGTTAGGGTTAGGGTTCGGGTTAGGTTTCGGGTTAGGGTTAGGGTTAGGGTTCGTGTTAGGGTTAGGGTTAGGGTTCGAGTTAGGGTTAGGGTTCGGGTTAGGGTTAGGGGTTAGGGTTAGGGTTAGGGTTCGGGTTCGGGTTAGGGTTAGGGTTAGGGTTAGTGTAGGGTTAGGGTTCGGGTTAGGGTTAGGCTTAGGGTTAGGGTTAGGGTTCGGGTTAGGGTTAGGGTTATGGTTTGGGTTCGGGTTCGGGGTAGGGTTAGGGTTCAGGTTCGGTTAGGGTTCGGGTTAGGGTTAGGGGTTAGGGTTCGGGTTAGGGTTAGGGTTAGGATTAGGGTTAGGGTTCGGGTTATGGTTTGGGTTAGGTTTAGGGTTAGGATTCGGGTTAGGGTTAGGGTTAGGGTTCGGATTAGGGTTCGGGTTAGGGTTAGGGTTCGGGTTGGGGTTAGGGTTAGGGTTCGGGTTAGGGTTCGGGTTCGGGTTAGGGTTCGGGTTTGGGTTAGGGTTAGGGTTAGGGTTCGGATTAGGGTTAGGGTTCGGGTTAGGGTTAGGGTTCGGGGTAGGGTTAGGGTTAGGGTTAGGGTTAGGGTTCGGGTTAGGTTTAGGGTTAGTGTTCGAGTTAGGGTTAGGGTTCGGGTTAGGGTTAGGGGTTAGCGTTAGGATTTGGGTGAGGGTTAGGGTTAGTGTTCGGGTTAGGGTTAGGGTTAGGGTTAGGTTTCGGGTTCGGGTTAGGGTTAGGGTTAGGGTTCGGGTTAGGGTTCGGGTTAGGGTTAGGGTTAGGGTTAGGGTTCGGGTTCGGGTTAGGGATAGTGTTAGGGTTAGGGTTCGGGTTAGGGTTCGGGTTCGGGTTAGGGTTCGGGTTAGGGTTAGGGTTAGTGTTAGGGTTCGGGTTAGGGTTAGGGTTAGGGTTAGTGTTAGGGTTAGGGTTAGGGTTCGGGTTAGGTTTAGGGTTAGGGTTAGGGTTCGGGTTAGGGTTCGGGTTAGGGTTAGGGTTAGAGTTAGGGTTAGGGTTCGGGTTCGGGTTAGGGTTAGGGTTAGGGTTCGGGTTCGGGTTAGGTTTAGGGTTAGGGTTAGGGTTCGGATTAGGTTTAGGGGTAGGGTTCGGGTTAGGGTTAGGGTTCGGGTAAGGGATAGTGTTAGGGTTAGTGTTAGGGTTCGGGTTAGGGTTAGGATTCTGGTAAGGGGTTAGGGTTCGGGTTCGGGTTAGGGTTAGGGTTAGGGTTCCGGTTAGGGTTAGTGTTAGGGTTTGGGTTAGGGTAAGGGTTAGGGTTAGGGTTAGGGTTCGGGTTAGGTTTCGGGTTAGGGTTAGGGTTAGGGTTCGTGTTAGGGTTAGGGTTAGGGTTCGAGTTAGGGTTAGGGTTCGGGTTAGGGTTAGGGGTTAGGGTTAGGGTTAGGGTTCGGGTTCGGGTTAGGGTTAGGGTTAGGGTTAGGGTAGGGTTAGGGTTCGGGTTAGGGTTAGGCTTAGGGTTAGGGTTAGGGTTCGACTTAGGGTTAGGGTTATGGTTTGGGTTCGGGTTCGGGGTAGGGTTAGGGTTCGGGTTCGGTTAGGGTTCGGGTTAGGGTTAGGGGTTAGGGTTCGGGTTAGGGTTAGGGTTAGGGTTCGGGTTAGGTTTAGGGTTAGGATTAGGGTTAGGGTTCGGGTTATGGTTTGGGTTAGGTTTAGGGTTAGGATTCGGGTTAGGGTTAGGGTTAGGGTTCGGATTAGGTTTCGGGTTAGGGTTAGGGTTCGGGTTGGGGTTAGGGTTAGGGTTCGGGTTAGGGTTCGGGTTCGGGTTAGGGTTCGGTTTCGGGTTAGGGTTAGGGTTAGGGTTCGGATTAGGGTTAGGGTTCGGGTTAGGGTTAGGGTTCGGGTTAGGGTTAGGGTTAGGGTTAGGGTTAGGGTTCGGGTTAGGGTTAGGGTTAGTGTTCGAGTTAGGGTTAGGGTTCGGGTTAGGGTTAGGGGTTAGCGTTAGGGTTTGGGTGAGGGTTAGGGTTAGTGTTCAGGTTAGGGTTAGTGTTAGGTTTAGGTTTCGGGTTCGGGTTAGGGTTCGGGTTAGGGTTCGGGTTAGGGTTAGGGTTAGGGTTCGGGTTCGGGTTAGGGATAGGGTTAGTGTTAGGGTTCGGGTTAGGGTTCGGGTTCGGGTTAGGGTTCGGGTTAGGGTTAGGGTTAGTGTTAGGGTTCGGGTTAGGGTTAGGGTTAGGGTTAGGGTTAGGGTTAGGGTTCGGGTTAGGTTTAGGGTTAAGGTTAGGGTTCGGATTGGGTTTAGGGGTAGGGTTCGGGTTAGGGTTCGGGTTCGGGTAAGGGATAGTGTTAGGGTTAGTGTTAGGGTTCGGGTTAGGGTTAGGATTCTGGCAAGGGGTTAGGGTTCGGGTTCAGGTTAGGGTTAGGGTTAGGGTTCCGGTTAGGGTTAGTGTTAGGATTCGGGTTAGGGTAAGGGTTAGGGTTAGGGTTAGGGTTCGGGTTAGGTTTCGGGTTAGGGTTAGGGTTAGGGTTCGTGTTAAGGTTAGGGTTAGGGTTCGGGTTAGGGTTCGGGTTAGGGTTAGGGTTAGGGTTCGGGTTCGGGTTCGGGTTAGGGTTAAGGTTAGGGTTAGGGTTCGGGTTAGGGTTAGGGTTAGGGTTTGGTATAGGGTTAGTTTTCGGGTTAGGGTTAGGGTTAGGGGTCGGGTTCGGGTTCGGGTTAGGGTTAGGGTTAGGGTTCGGGTTAGGGTTCGGGTTAGGGTTAGGGTTAGGGTTAGGGTTAGGGTTCGGGTTCGGGTTAGGTTTAGGGTTCGGGTTCGGGTTAGGTTTAGGGTTAGGGTTAGGGTTCGGATTAGGTTTAGGGGTAGGGTTCGGGTTAGGGTTCGGGTTCGGGTAAGGGATAGTGTTAGGGTTAGTGTTAGGGTTCGGGTTAGGGTTAGGATTCTGGTAAGGGGTTAGGGTTCGGGTTCCGGTTAGGGTTCGGGTTAGGGTTCCGGTTAGGGTTAGTGTTAGGGTTCGGGTTAGGGTAAGGGTTAGGGTTAGGGTTCGGGTTAGGGTTAGGTTTCGGGTTAGGGTTCGGGTTCGGGTTCGGGTTCGGGTTAGGGTTAGGGTTAGGGTTCGGGTAAGGTTTAGGGTGAGGGTTAGGGTTAGGGTTCGGGTTAGGGTTAGGGTTAGTGTTCGAGTTAGGGTTAGGGTTCGGGTTAGGGTTTGGGGTTAGCGTTAATGTTTGGGTGAGGGTTAGGGTTAGTGTTCGGGTTAGGGTTAGTTTTAGGGTTAGGTTTCGGGTTCGGGTTAGTGTTAGGGTTAGGGTTAGGGTTCGTGTTAGGGTTCGGGTTACGGTTCGGGTTAGGGTTAGCGTTAGGGTTCGGGTTAGGGTTAGGGTTAGGTTTTGGGTTAGGGTTAGGGTTCGGGTTAGGGTTAGGGTTCGTGTTCAGGTTATGGTTAGGGTTGGGGTTCAGGTTAGGGTTCGGGTTAGGATTAGGGTTAGGGTTAGGGTTCGGGTTAGGGTTAGGGTTATGGTTTGGGTTCGGGTTCGGGGTAGGGTTAGGTTTCAGGTTCGGTTAGGGTTCGGGTTAGGGTTAGGGGTTAGGGTTCGGGTTAGTGTTAGGGTTAGGGTTCGGGTTAGGTTTAGGGTTAGGATTAGGGTTAGGGTTCGGGTTATATTTTGGGTTAGGTTTAGGGTTAGGATTCGGGTTAGGTTTAGGGTTAGGGTTCGGGTTAGGGATAGGGTTATGGTTTGGGTTCGGGTTCGGTGTAGCGTTAGGGTTCGGGTCAGGGTACCGGTTCGGGTTCGGGTTAGGGGTTAGGGTTCGGGTTAGGGTTTGGGTTAGGTTTCGGGTTCGGGTTAGGGTTAGGGTTAGGGTTAGGGTTTGGGTTAGGGTTAGGGTTAGGGTAAGGGTTAGGGTTAGGTCTAGGGTTCGGGTTAGGTTTCGGGTAGGGTTAGGGTTAGGGTTCGAGTTAGGGTTAGGGTTAGTGTTCGAGTTAGGGTTAGTGTTCGGTTTAGGGTTAGGGGTTAGCGTTAGGGTTTGGGTGAGGGTTAGGGTTAGTGTTCAGGTTAGGGTTAGGGTTAGGGTTAGGTTTCGGGTTCGGGTTAGGGCTAGGGTTAGGGTTCGGGTTAGGGTTCGGGTTAGGGTTAGGGTTAGGGTTAGGGTTCGGGTTCAGGTTAGGGATAGGGTTAGTGTTAGGGTTCGGGTTAGGGTTCGGGTTCGGGTTAGGGTTCGGGTTAGGGTTAGGGTTAGTGTTAGGGTTCGGGTTAGGGTTAGGGTTAGGGTTAGGGTTAGGGTTCGGGTTAGGTTTAGGGTTAGGGTTAGGGTTCGGATTGGGTTTAGGGGTAGGGTTCGGGTTAGGGTTCGGGTTCGGGTAAGGGATAGTGTTAGGGTTAGTGTTAGGGTTCGGGTTAGGGTTAGGATTCTGGTAAGGGGTTAGGGTTCGGGTTCAGGTTAGGGTTAGGGTTAGGGTTCCGGTTAGGGTTAGTGTTAGGATTCTGGTTAGTGTAAGGGTTAGGGTTAGGGTTAGGGTTCGGGTTAGGTTTCGGGTTAGGGTTAGGGTTAGGGTTCGTGTTAGGGTTAGGGTTAGGGTTCGGGTTAGGGTTCGGGTTAGGGTTAGGGTTAGGGTTCGGGTTCGGGTTCGGGTTAGGGTTAAGGTTAGGGTTAGGGTTCGGGTTAGGGTTAGGGTTAGGGTTTGGGTTAGGGTTAGTTTTCGGGTTAGGGTTAGGGTTAGGGGTCGGGTTCGGGTTCGGGTTAGGGTTAGGGTTAGGGTTCGGGTTAGGTTTCGGGTTAGGGTTAGGGTTAGGGTTAGGGTTCGGGTTCGGGTTAGGGTTAGGTTTCGGGTTCGGGTTAGGTTTAGGGTTAGGGTTAGGGTTCGGATTAGGTTTAGGGGTAGGGTTCGGGTTAGGGTTCGGGTTTGGGTAAGGGATAGTGTTAGGGTTAGTGTTAGGGTTCGGGTTAGGGTTAGGATTCTGGTAAGGGGTTAGGGTTCGGGTTCGGGTTAGGGTTCGGGTTAGGGTTCCGGTTAGGGTTAGTGTTAGGGTTCGGGTTAGGGTAAGGGTTAGGGTTAGGGTTCGGGTTCGGGTTAGGGTTAGGGTTAGGGTTAGGGTAGGGTTAGGGTTCGGGTTAGGGTTAGGCTTAGGGTTAGGGTTAGGGTTCGGGTTAGGGTTAGGGTTATGGTTTGGGTTCGGGTTCGGGGTAAGTTTAGGGTTCAGGTTCGGTTAGGGTTCGGGTTAGGGTTAGGGGTTAGGCTTCGGGTTAGGGTTAGGGTTAGGGTTCGGGTTAGGTTTAGGGTTAGGATTAGGGTTAGGGTTCGGGTTATGGTTTGGGTTAGGTTTAGGGTTAGGATTCGGGTTAGGGTTAGGGTTAGGGTTCGGGTTAGGTTTCGGGTTAGGGTTAGGGTTCGGGTTAGGGTTAGGGTTCGGGTTAGGGTTCGGGTTCGGGTTAGGGTTCGGGTTCGGGTTAGGGTTAGGGTTAGGGTTCGGATTAGGGTTAGGGTTAGGGTTAGGGTTAGGGTTCGGGTTAGGGATAGGGTTATGGTTTGGGTTCGGGTTCGGTGTAGCGTTAGGGTTCGGTTTCGGGTCAGGGTACCGGTTCGGGTTCGGGTTAGGGGTTAGGGTTCGGGTTAGGCTTCGGGTAGGGTTAGGGTTCGGGTAAGGTTTAGGGTTAGGGTTAGGGTTAGGGTTCGGGTTAGGGTTAGGGTTAGTGTTCGAGTTAGGGTTAGGGTTCGGGTTAGGGTTAGGGGTTAGCGTTAATGTTTGGGTGAGGGTTAGGGTTAGTGTTCGGGTTAGGGTTAGTTTTAGGGTTAGGTTTCGGGTTAGGGTTAGTGTTAGGGTTAGGGTTAGGGTTCGTGTTAGGGTTCGGGTTACGGTTCGGGTTAGGGTTAGCGTTAGGGTTCGGGTTAGGGTTAGGGTTAGGTTTTGGGTTAGGGTTAGGGTTAGGGTTCGTGTTCAGGTTATGGTTAGGGTTGGGGTTCGGGTTAGGGTTCGGGTTAGGGTTAGGGTTAGGGTTAGGGTTAGGGTTCGGGTTAGGGTTAGGGTTATGGTTTGGGTTCGGGTTCGGGGTAGGGTTAGGTTTCAGGTTCGGTTAGGGTTCGGGTTAGGGTTAGGGGCTAGGGTTCGGGTTAGTGTTAGGGTTAGGGTTCGGGTTAGGTTTAGGGTTAGGATTAGGGTTAGGGTTCGGGTTATGGTTTGGGTTAGGTTTAGGGTTAGGATTCGGGTTAGGGTTAGGGTTAGGGTTCGGGTTAGGGATAGGGTTATGGTTTGGGTTCGGGTTCGGTGTAGCGTTAGGGTTCGGGTCAGGGTACCGGTTCGGGTTCGGGTTAGGGGTTAGGGTTCGGGTTAGGGTTTGGGTTAGGTTTCGGGTTCGGGTTAGGGTTAGGGTTAGGGTTAGGGTTTGGGTTAGGGTTAGGGTTAGGGTTCGGGTTAGGGTTCGGGTTAGGGTTAGGGTTCAGTTTAGGGTTAGGGTTAAGGTTCGGGTTAGGGTTCGGGTTCGGTTTAGGGTTCGGGTTCGGGCTAGGGTTAGGGTTAGGGTTCGGACTAGGGTTAGTGTTAGGCTTAGGGTTAGGTTTAGGGTTAGTGTTCGGGTTAGGGTTATGGTTAGGATTAGGGTTAGGCTTAGGGTTAGGTTTAGGGTTAGGGTTCGGGTTAGGGTTAGGGTTAGGGTTAGGGTTCGGGTTAGGGTTAGGGGTTAGGGTTCGGTTTAGAGTTAGGGTTAGTGTTCGGGTTAGGGTTTGGGTTAGGGTTAGGGTTAGGGTTAGGGTTCGGGGTTAGGGTTAGGGTTAGGGTTCGGGTTAGGGTTCGGGTTAGGGTTAGGATTCGGGTAAGGGCTTAGGGTTCGGGTTCGGGTTAGGGTTAGGGTTAGGGTTCCGGTAAGGGTTAGGGTTAGGGTTCGGGTTAGGGTTCGGGTTCGGGTTAGGGTTAGGGTTAGGGTTCGGATTAGGGTTAGGGTTAGGGTTAGGGTTCGGGTTAGGGATAGGGTTATGGTTTGGGTTCGGGTTCGGTGTAGCGTTAGGGTTCAGTTTCGGGTCAGGGTACCGGTTCGGGTTCGGGTTAGGCGTTAGGGTTCGGGTTAGGGTTTGGGTTAGGTTTCGGGTTCGGGTTAGGTTTCGGGTTAGGGTTCGTGTTAGGGTTAGGGTTAGGGTTCGGGTTAGGTTTCGGGTTAGGGTTCGGGTAGGGTTAGGGTTCGAGTAAGGGTTAGGTTTAGGGTTAGGGTTAGGGTTCGGGTTAGGGTTAGGGTTAGTGTTCGAGTTAGGGTTAGGGTTCGGGTTAGGGTTAGGGGTTAGCGTTAATGTTTGGGTGAGGGTTAGGGTTAGTGTTCGGGTTAGGGTTAGTTTTAGGGTTAGGTTTCGGGTTCGGGTTAGTGTTAGGGTTAGGGTTAGGGTTCGTGTTAGGGTTCGGGTTACGGTTCGGGTTAGGGTTAGCGTTAGGGTTCGGGTTAGGGTTAGGGTTAGGTTTTGGGTTAGGGTTAGGGTTCGGGTTAGGGTTAGGTTTAGGTTTCGTGTTCAGGTTATGGTTAGGGTTGGGGTTCGGGTTAGGGTTCGGGTTAGGGTTAGGGTTAGGGTTAGGGTTCGGGTTAGGGTTAGGGTTATGGTTTGGGTTCGGGTTCGGGGTAGGGTTAGGGTTCAGGTTCGGTTAGGGTTCGGGTTAGGGTTAGGGGTTAGGGTTCGGGTTAGGGTTAGGGTTAGGGTTCGGGTTAGGTTTAGGGTTAGGATTAGGGTTAGGGTTCGGGTTATGGTTTGGGTTAGGTTTAGGGTTAGGATTCGGGTTAGGGTTAGGGTTAGGTTTCGGGTTAGGGTTCGGGTTAGGGTTAGGGTTAGGGTTAGGGTTAGCGTTAGGGTTCGGGTTAGGGATAGGGTTATGGTTTGGGTTCGGGTTCGGTGTAGCGTTAGGGTTCGGGTTCGGGTCAGGGTACTGGTTCGGGTTCGGGTTAGGGGTTAGGGTTCGGGTTAGGGTTTGGGTTAGGTTTCGGGTTCGGGTTAGGGTTAGGGTTAGGGTTAGGGTTAGGGTTCGGGTTAGGGTTAATGTTCGGGTTCGGGTTTAGGGTTAGGGTTAGGGTTCGGGTTAGGGTTCGGGTTAGGGTTAGGATTCGGGTAAGAAGCTAGGGTTCGGGTTCGGGTTAGGGTTAGGGTTAGGGTTCGGGTTAGGGTTAGGGTTATGGTTTGGGTTCGGGTTCGGGGTAGGGTTAGGTTTCAGGTTCGGTTAGGGTTCGGGTTAGGGTTAGGGGCTAGGGTTCGGGTTAGTGTTAGGGTTAGGGTTCGGGTTAGGTTTAGGGTTAGGATTAGGGTTAGGGTTCGGGTTATGGTTTGGGTTAGGTTTAGGGTTAGGATTCGGGTTAGGGTTAGGGTTAGGGTTCGGGTTAGGGATAGGGTTATGGTTTGGGTTCGGGTTCGGTGTAGCGTTAGGGTTCAGGTCAGGGTACCGGTTCGGGTTCGGGTTAGGGGTTAGGGTTCGGGTTAGGGTTTGGGTTAGGTTTCGGGTTCGGGTTAGGGTTAGGGTTAGGGTTAGGGTTTGGGTTAGGGTTAGGGTTAGGGTTCGGGTTAGGGTTCGGGTTAGGGTTAGGGTTCAGTTTAGGGTTAGGGTTAAGGTTCGGGTTAGGGTTCGGGTTCGGTTTAGGGTTCGGGTTCGGGCTAGGGTTAGGGTTAGGGTTCGGATTAGGGTTAGTGTTAGGCTTAGGGTTAGGTTTAGGGTTAGGGTTCGGGTTAGGGTTATGGTTAGGATTAGGGTTAGGCTTAGGGTTAGGTTTAGGGTTAGGGTTCGGGTTAGGTTTAGGGTTAGGGTTAGGGTTCGGGTTAGGGTTAGGGGTTAGGGTTCGGTTTAGAGTTAGGGTTAGTGTTCGGGTTAGGGTTTGGGTTAGGGTTAGGGTTAGGGTTCGGGTTCGGGGTTAGGGTTAGGGTTAGGGTTCGGGTTAGGGTTCGGGTTAGGGTTAGGATTCGGGTAAGGGCTTAGGGTTCGGGTTCGGGTTAGGGTTAGGGTTAGGGTTCCGGTAAGGGTTAGGGTTAGGGTTCGGGTTAGGGTTCGGTTTCGGGTTAGGGTTAGGGTTAGGGTTCGGATTAGGGTTAGGGTTAGGGTTAGGGTTCGGGTTAGGGATAGGGTTATGGTTTGGGTTCGGGTTCGGTGTAGCGTTAGGGTTCGGTTTCGGGTCAGGGTACCGGTTCGGGTTCGGGTTAGGCGTTAGGGTTCGGGTTAGTGTTTGGGTTAGGTTTCGGGTTCGGGTTAGGTTTCGGGTTAGGGTTCGTGTTAGGGTTAGGGTTAGGGTTCGGGTTAGGTTTCGGGTTAGGGTTCGGGTAGGGTTAGGGTTCGAGTAAGGGTTAGGTTTAGGGTTAGGGTTAGGGTTCGGGTTAGGGTTAGGGTTAGTGTTCGAGTTAGGGTTAGGGTTCGGGTTAGGGTTAGGGGTTAGCGTTAATGTTTGGGTGAGGGTTAGGTTTAGTGTTCGGGTTAGGGTTAGTTTTAGGGTTAGGTTTCGGGTTCGGGTTAGTGTTAGGGTTAGGGTTAGGGTTAGGTTTAGGGTTAGGGTTCGGGTTAGGATTAGGGTTACGTTTCGGGTTAGGGTTCGGGTTAGGGTTAGGGTTAGGTTTCGGTTTAGGGTTCGGGTTAGGGTTCGGGTTAGGGTTCGGGTTAGGGTTCGGGTTAGGTTTCGGGTTCGGGTTCGGGTTCGGGGTTAGGGTTCGGTTTAGGGTTAGGGTTAGGTTTCGGTTTAGGGTTCGGGTTCGCGTTAGGGTTAGTGTTAGGGTTCGGGTTAGGGATAGGGTTAGGGTTCTGGTTCAGGTTAGGGTTCGGGTTAGGTTTAGGGTTAGGGTTAGGGTTAGGGTTAGGTTTAGGGTTAGGGTTCAGGTTAGGGTTAGGGTTAGCGTTAGGGTTCGGGTTAGGGTTAGGGTTAGTGTTCGAGTTAGGGTTAGGGTTAGGGTTCGGGTTAGGGTTCGGGTTAGGGTTCGGGTTAGGGTTCGGGTTAGGGTTAGTGTTCGGGTTAGGGTTAGGGTTAGGGTTCGGGTTAGGGTTAGGGTTAGGGTTATGGTTCGGGTTAGGTTTAGGTTTATGGTTTGGGTTCGGGTTCGGTGTAACGTTAGGGTTCGGGTTCGGGTTACGGTTCGGGTTCGGGTTCGGGTTAGGGGTTAGGGTTAGGGTTAGGGTTAGGGTTAGGGTTTGGGTTAGGGTTAGGGTTAGGTTTAGGGTTCGGGTTAGGGTTTGGGTTAGGGTTAGGGTTAGGGTAAGGGTTAGGGTTAGGTCTAGGGTTCGGTTTAGGTTTCGGGTAGGGTTAGGGTTAGGGTTCGAGTTAGGGTTCGGGTTAGGGTTCGGGTTAGAGTTCGGTTTCGGTTTAGGGTTCGGGTTAGGGTTCGGGTTAGGGTTAGGGTTCGGTTTAGGGTTAGGGTTAAGGTTCGGGTTAGGGTTCGGTTTCGGTTTAGGGTTCGGGTTCGGGCTAGGGTTCGGATTAGGGTTAGTGTTAGGCTTAGGGTTAGGTTTAGGGTTAGGGTTCGGGTTAGGGTTATGGTTTGGATTAGGGTTAGGCTTAGGGTTAGGTTTAGGGTTAGGGTTCGGGTTAGGGTTAGGGTTAGGGTTAGGGTTAGGGTTCGGGTTAGGGTTAGGGGTTAGGGTTCGGTTTAGAGTTAGGGTTAGTGTTCGGGTTAGGGTTTGGGTTAGGGTTAGGGTTAGGGTTCGAGTTCGGGGTTAGGGTTAGGGTTAGGGTTCGGGTTAGGGTTCGGGTTAGGGTTAGGATTCGGGTAAGGGCTTAGGGTTCGGGTTCGGGTTAGGGTTAGGGTTAGGGTTCCGGTAAGGGTTAGGGTTAGGGTTCGGGTTAGGGTTAGGGTTAGGTTTAGGGTTAGGGTTCGGGTTAGGGTTAGGGTTAGGGTTAGGGTTAGGGTTCGGGTTCGGGTTAGGGTTAGGGTTAGGTTTCGGGTTAGGGTTAAGGTTCGGGTTAGGGTTAGGTTTAGGGTTAGGGTTCGGGTTAGGGTTTGGGTTAGGGTTAGGGTTAGGTTTCGGGTTAGGGTTAGGTTTAGGTTTCGGGTTAGGGTTAGTGTTAGGGTTCGGGTTAGGGTTAGGGTTAGTGTTCGGGTTAGGGTTAGGGGTTAGGGTTAG